>WKFP01015219.1:182005-192193 GCA_011057875.1 Pterocles orientalis
TTTTTTTTTTTTTTTTTTTTTTTTTTTTTTTTTTTTTTTTTTTAACCTGTACTGTCACTTTACTACTCTTACTCCTCTCCACTGGGAAGCCCCCCTGGAATAATTGTCAGACAAATATCAAACCTATTTCATGTTTTCATGCATTTAAACTATAGCACATCAGCCTGAAAAAAGATGGTGCCAAAAGGCGTAGAGTGGACAGAATACTGGGCAAAGAGAATTTCCTCCACGAATATGGAGATGGCTCTCTCATTTTATTTTTGAATGTTACTAATCTCTTCCTTCAGTCCCTATTCTTATCCTTCATTTTAAGATCCAGAGAAAATTAAACTAGCAAGAGGCTTTCACAGTTTCATCTTGAAACTTACACCTTTCCTATGGAAAAAACCCACAATAGTCAACTTATGACAAATAATAAATGCAATAGATGTCTGTCTAAGCAGTTGTGGAATGAGAGCTGCTGAGTACAAATCTGAAGAAACCTAGAGCTTTGACATATTTACAGCAGACTTCTTCATCCCACTGGTATTAGCTTGCAGTATGGAACCCCTTTGTTTTGGGAACCATTTTGTGGTCCAGTGTAATTGTCTGCTTATAGAAATGGGGAGAATTCCACATGCTACACCTTTAGACTTTTTCTAAGAAATGTAGTAATGTTTCTTCATACAAGGAGGAAGAGAGGTGATGACCCAAGACATGTATTGTTGAAAACAAGGATGTGGTCTTTGCAGCACTGTCCATCTGATGTCTTTCATAACACAGTGTTAATATAACAGAAGCAAAAACAACTGCTTCAGGGAATGCAATAATGAAATCATTTCACCAGTTTTGTTCTGAACACAGTAAAATTACAATAGATGGCTGATAGCCAACACTCAGCAGTGCCAAAGAAAGCGAATAAATGAAGAAAATATAGAGATTGAGAACAATGTTTATGAATGCTGATGCTGAGTACAACAGATTGTGACTGAAGAAGGCATGGATCAAAGTACTATGGAGAACTGCACAGACCTATGCTTTGAAAATCATCTTCCAAACCACTTTTAACCAAATGCATTTTTAAGTAGTCTGGCTTTCAGTAAAAAGATGAAATGAATCACTTTGCATGGATTTTGTTAGTTTAAAAATATATGCTACATATGCAACAAATTTTTGGAAGTGATTGTGCACAAACACTGATTTTCTTGGAAAGCGGTATGGGTTAATTATTTGCTGAGTGAGGTGGAGTGCCAAGATGAGGTTTGTGATTCCTACTTCGGACACAGGCCTGCTAGTTGCTGTGCCCTTTTCCTTTCCAGTTCCGTTGTTGGGCCCTTATAGACCAGCAGTCCCCAACATCAGACTTGTGAAGGATGGGTTAGCTTCAAAACTTGTGAAACAGCTCAAACCCACAGCAATCTGAAATACCAAAACTGAGGCTGAGGAGGAGGGTACAGCTGGATGTTCCTGCAGTGTAGTGCTTACTCAGTGTTGTGGCCTGCACAGCTGCCAGTGTAGAGGACAATCTGTGCAAAGATGTTCAGGTCTGCTCAGTTTTACACTGCAAAGAGTGGTGAGGACCTGCTCAGAGGGCGCCCTCAGAGTACAACCTGGTGGAAGCCTATAAGCAAAGAAGGGTGTTTTTTTTTTTTTTCTCTTGGCATGGTTATGTACTGCGCTGTAAGAGGACACTGAAAGCCCCTGGCTGGTATTTGCAGGGCCATTTACTGAAAATGGGTATCCAGACCCTTTTGCTTCCCATGAGATCTCAGATGGCTGATTTGTTTGAACTTCCTGTTCTGTTTCTCTCAATGGTGTCTGTGATTCTAAGGCTCACAGAAAGAAAGTAAAAAATAACTGTTTGAGAGGAAAAATAAAATACTGAAAGATCAGACTGTTCATAGGACCCTTTCTAACTGGGCCACCGGATTATGGAAGTGTCATAAGTGCGTGGTATTTTACATGGTCTCTTTCTCACTTTATGTACAAGGTTATTTAAATGATAAGCTGCAGTGCTTGGTTCTCTCTGTATATGAACACCCATAAGAATGCTCTTGCCTGACCTGTGCATTTTCTGCAAAAATTTTGCTCAATTTAGTGGGTGAAGTTTGGGCAATGTCCCACTGAATAATGCATGTGTCTTTTAATAGCCTTCATGTGCTTCTTTGTGTAGGCACAGCCAGAGCTGATGCTAGGCCTGCGCATTTGTGACATTGAGTAGAGACAAGTATGTGGGACCTGATTGCATGTGGGGCTTTGTCAAACTGTTTCTTGTGTGAGGAGCAAATGACACAGCCATCTAGGGAGTCAGCAATTAGAGAATAACGCCCTTCTGTGCTTTCTTTTAGCTAAGCAGCTAATATATATGTGTATCAAAAGCTGCTGAAATAGTAACAGAAGAAGGCATTGAGAAAAACTGAAAGTAACGTGAGACCATCAGCCTGTTTGGTTTCTACCTATTTTACAGGCACAGGAGTTAATTTTCATAGTTGGCACCAGTTACATCTGTTTTCTTTCCAAATTCCTCACTTTTTAATTTTTTTTTTTTTCTCTTGGGTCGTAATCTATTTTTTTTTTAAGAGAACAGTATTTGGACATATTTATTTATGTTTTCTTCTCTGAAATACCACTGGTCTGTAATACATTAGCTGCGCAGAGATGATAACCTTTGGCTAAAAGCCAAATATTTTCAAGAGGCATGCCCTCCTGCACTCTCAAAGCGCTACCAGCTCGTTCAACTGTGCAATAGACCTCACCCTTCACTTGTGCTTGTATATGAGATGAGAAAGAGAGGGATCATCCTCTATTACAAATTTAGCTGCAGGATGAGGAGCAGAGAGGAGAAAAATTTAGATGCCAGATATGTATAATTGGATGCGTGCCACTGCAGTCTCTGCAGTGCAGGCCACATGCCAGATCTCTTTCCTAGCCTGGTAAGGCAATCCATTATGTCAAGTTAACCACTGTATGATTCTAAACTTTTCTTGTTTCTGGCTTCCTTTTATCTAATTTCCTTCTTTCCAGAAGATGCTGCTACAGCTACTCATGTCATTGCTGACTGTAAAAGTGACAGAAATAGTGTTAATTCTCTTAGTTGGAGTGATGTGACAGGAAAGAATATCTGCCTAGCACATTTTGCCCTGACAGAAATCCTATACAGTTACTATAAGTTGTGTCTTCCCACTTGTATTTCCTGACTCGTGTTTAACCAGGCTCTGTCCTGATCTAAATGGCTGGTAGAGCAGTTGATACACCCATGTGCTTCTGCAGCACAACAGGCAGTGCTAGAGAAGGAACTAAAATTCTTCTAGTCTTTTGGTAATGCCATGTCTGGTGTAACTGGAGAAATTGACCAGTTTTCCAGAAAATGAAAGCTAAAGCTGACTAGAGGTGGAATAATGGTCCATAATTAGATCTCCTTCTGCCACTGTGTCATTGCAGTTGGATTCTTCTTTCCTTCTGGTTTCAGACAGCTCGGTATCTTCCAGGATTGTGGAAAATTCTACAAAGTCCTCTCTGATCTATGGAAAGTTTATTTTTCATTACTTCAGAGGCTGGAGTGTCAGCTCCCTACTTCTCCAGCAGTCTCTTTGCACCCATTTCTTTGCTGAGCCCCCTCTCTTCTTGTAGCAACTTGTAGACTCTAGAACTTTCACTTGCAGTTTGATGACAAGGTAGTAGCACAGACAAGGTAATAAGGTGGAGATACATTAAAACTGATTAATCCTGGATCAAAATTGTCTAAATTCTACAAGAACACCCAGCCTGAAATGAAATGAGGTCATTCTTGACTGATGATATCTTCCATGGCTACATTAAATCTTCTTCATTCTACACAGAAACTGTTAGCATTCTTCCAGGCCATGATACCAAAATCCATGGTAGATGGCTCCCCTAAGCCCCTAGGACTTAGTAACATAAATAGCAGGACTATTTTATGAGTCGTTTTTATGATTCTTCTATTCTCATTTCCTCTCCATTTGAAACTTCTCCGGATGCTTTCCTTAAGCTAGAGGAAGTTGTCAATCATTTTTCCATTGTCTTCTGTGGTTACAGTTGTTCCTGCTGTGTCGTTCAATGCTTGCTATCAAACATTAACTAACAGAGTGACATTTTTAGTAGTTGCATGTGGTCCACCTACTGCTTGTTTGCATCCCTAAATCTGTTGCTGAGTGTGCAGAAGAGCCTTGGTATTGATTGCAAGTATACTGAGAAAGAATTTATTGCTGATGGGAACATTTGCAATGGGGCTCTTTTTAAATGGCTTTTTCTAGAGAAGAAAATGGTAAAACCAAAATTATTTACAGAAAGGGTATGCATTTCAAATATGTAATTGTAAACACAAATATAATTTATTCCTTAATCTTGATATTCTGAACACAGAAATTTTCAAATCCATTTCTTGGGCAGTGAATTCAGTTTTGTATGTGGTCCTTTGAGGAATAATTTGCATTGCCAAATATGGTTTCTGACATCTCCCAAAGTAAAATGTCTGTTCTAAAAACTGAAAACTGAGGTTGAATTTGAGCAACAGAAAACCAGAATTAAAATTTCCCAGCTGCTCAGTAGGTGCCTGACTGGGCTTGCAGGTGAGTTCTTTATTCAGCACCTCAGCATTTTTGTGGCAGTATAGGCAAGTTCTCTTCTTACTTTTCCATTCCTTGTGGGGAAGAGATAGTTGACCTGTCTAAAAGCCATCGTGGAACTGATGTACACTTGGGGATCCTTGTTGGCTTTGTGATGGATGGTGGCCAACTCATGGGGTGAACCATCATGTCAACTTGGAGATTTAAGAGTAAGTTTTAATTTGAATTCAAGTATTTTTAAAAAAATGCCCAAATGAAAACCTATTATAAAAGCAGACCATGATATGGGCTTCTGTATTTAATTCAAAAACCAAAAATGACCCGCATTTTCTTTCACATTTCTTAGGGGAACTTTCATTCTAAAAAATAGAGAGAATAATGATTTAGAAATAGTTTAAAATATAACAAAATTTAATGTTTGGATAGCTGTATTCTCTCACTGCTTTATTTAAAATTAGCAAGGATCGCTCTGAAATAGATAAAACTTTTGAGGGAATTTATATTTTTTGTTTTGTTTACAGAGTACATTTGCCAACCTTCCTTTAGCTACATCTCTGTCTTTTTTTTTTTCAAAACAGCTTATGATATTAAATCAGAATACAAATGGAATAGTTTTTATATATAGCAACACTATTTAATTTATTTTGCATTTTATTTTCCACTTGCTTGCATGTTGAATATTCAAAAGTGTTAAGTTTCACAAAATGATTTACAAGTTCAAGCCAAATGCAAGAATCTCAAATTACATTCCTAAATACAGATGCAGAAGAAAAGTAGTCTGACAAAGGTGATGAGCACCTGCTCTTGCCACAGATGTTGTCATCCGTATGGTTTAAGACCCATGAAGGAGCAGCTGCAATAACAGTTATGGATTGGCCTTGTGAAGAGCACCATGTCTTTATTGTCACTCCTTGGGTAGAACTCACCAGCATTCTCCAACTAGAGCCTTTGGTTCCAGTGTTGTGACTCTCTCTTACCAGTATGTAAAGCTCATTAAGTAGGTGAAGCTTGGGTTTCAATGAACTTCTTAAACCTTTACACTCAGAAGTATCATTTGAGGATTTTTATAAATCGTTCTAGAGTTGTGGGCTTTGGTCTTGTCACTGTGCTGTAACCCACTCAATTCATGTTAAGGCAGAAATCTTGCAACTCAGATTGCTGTCAGAAATCTTGCAACTCAGATTTAGAGTTTGGTCTTACCTAGAGCTTATGTTTGGCTAGTAAGTAATAGCCAAACATAGTAATAGGTTAAACCCATCTCTCATTTGAGATGGGGGTTTTGATCAGCTTTCATTCTGTTCCTTTCTACATATACACGTATATATACTTAAGCTAAACCTGCTAATTATCTCTCTCAGCTGATTATTTTGGGGGTGATGATGCGAGAGTCATAAGCATTCATTTCTGTAGTGTTATCCCACTCCACCTCCTCACCATGTGTTGAATTGCTATGGTATTTTTGTTCATCTCTTGTCTAGTCCTCTCCAGCCTTCTCTTTTCGCACCATGGACTTACAAGCTTATAAGAACTGAATCTTTGTTATTTTCTCCTTTCTTTTTTTTTTTTTTTTCCCCCTCTCCCTTCTGAGTGAATGTGTGTGAGTGAAATGAGGGAAGAAGAACATTGGGCTGCTTGCTTTGCGTTGGTGTTTACTATGAGTCATAACAACAGCTTGGTGCTCTTAAAAACTTTTCTGGTGAGAGAATCAACAGCATGGATGCAGCAAAAGAAACAGCAGAATGTACTGTACTTGCAGTTCTCTGACTCAAGGACATAACTGTGGATGATGGGAATGCATTTCGATAGAGGTTTGCACTTACTCATGCTATGGATATAAAAAATTTCTGATAAGGAAGCAAATCTGTTTGCTCAAACTTTACCCTGGTTGCACTGAAACTGGACTCACTGGAGGGGATTTTGGTGGTAGCAGACTTTTCACAAAGCTGCCTAAAATAGGTTTGGTGTGAGAAGTAAGTCTGGAATGATTATTTTTACATTGGCAGTACATAGAAGCTTAACATGAGATGACGTATTCATCGTACTGCTCTCCAGTTATTCGCCTGGAATTACCCAGATTCAGACAGCTGAAATATTTAATTCTTATACCCGGAATTACCTTGTTCCCAAACCGCTCACAATTTCTTACAGTTGTACCAGGGACAAGGGTTTGTCCTCCAGTGGTACAGAACTGAGCATATATTGGGATCTTAAATGACTGGTCATATGCTACATGAAGACTATGTTGTGATTTCTAGTTGAATGATCAACTGTAAAACACTCTATCCCCTGTTAAGTGACTGAAACAAACAGTAAGAAACAGTACTCAGCCCTGCGGTGGAAAGTGTGGTTATCATGGTAATAAATGAGATTCCAGATCACTTTCTCTTTGCAAAGTGCTATTGGACAAGAATTTCCGGACTTGTCAATGTTCAAATAACTTAATGGTGTTATATGCAGCTTATGAACTTGCAGTTCCAACACTTGGCGCAGAACACAGGGAGAACAACAAATATTAAGACATGATGTTAGGGTTTTGGGATAAGGTAGGTAATACAGTACATAAGAATTAAGACAGGAAGAAAACATCCGGATAAAGTCGAAGGATACAGCCTGGTGATTCCAATTGCACATCATAACCTGCAGTTTTCTATGTAAAATTTTAAAAATTGTTTGAACAAATATTGTCCACACATAGCAGAGAAAAATGCTCACTAGACAAACAGCTTCAATGTTCAGCTCTGCTGGATGGTCAGTATTTGCCAGCTCCACAAGCCATGCCATTTTACTGGCAGTTATTTTACAAGTGAATAATGATGTTGATTGCTAGTCAATCTCAGCTGTCCTAAACTACCAGTGAACAGACTGGACAATAAAGTAAGGAGGTGGGGGCTATGCTTGTCATTATAAAGATTATTTCAAATTGATGGCTGTGCAACCACTCTGCCTTCATACAGAAAATATTAATCATGAATCTCAAGGAGCTGTTGCTTTTATAGCAGAATAATGCTGGTGCATTGTGTAACTGCAAAATTCCACAGTTTCCACAGAGCACGTGAGAAATGACTGCCTGGCATATCATGATACTCATAATACTTATGGATGCAAGATATTAATGATATTAAGGATGCAAAAATAAAATAATTGCACAAACTTGACTGCTGAAAGAATGTGTAAGATTACAAGTGATTTGTATCAGCACCAGCAGAATTATTATGGGTACCTGGCATTGCCAGTTATAAGCAAGAAGCTGTCTGGAGTATTGTCCCAGAACATACTGTATTGGAATCTGTTTTCAGTAATAAGGCTAAGCAGAGCTAGAACTAGAAATGTCATTGACTGTTTAAAACTTCACAGGCTGCTTATGTTTCAATTAGGTGTCACTTTAGGAAAAAGGAAAATAGACCAAGAGCTGAGATAAGTATAGTATCAAGTTCTGAGTCTAAAGGCAATTACACTAATGCCAGAGTCACACCTGAGTGTGACTGATCTGAACTGCATTCAGCATCCAGGCGGAATCAGAGTACATGTGAGGTTAATGACTGTGCAGAACCTCCTCTCAGATGTTCAGTGTTGGCTAAATATTAAATGGAAGAAAACAAATGTGAAAACATGACCTCTGTCAAAACAGTTCACCTCCTGTGAACAGCAGACATCACATAGCTTCTTGACTCAGAAAAAAGATTGGTCTGGGGATAAATTTTTGGACTGTGGTAAAATGCTCATTCTGCCACAGACCTCAAGTGTGACTTTAAATTCACAGATTTTTAAGGGCAGAAGGGATCATACACCTTGGCCTCCTCTATGATCCAGAATGCAGAACCTCACTCAAATCCTGCATCAAACCTGTATTTTTTTTCCCCATGACATATTGTATAGAAAAATATCTTGTCTTGATTTACATAGAGTGGATAGTAGCATGCATTTCTAGTAAGCTCTCCTCAGAAGTTATTTGCCCTTACACTTGCAATAGTACGCCTTGTTTCTAGTCCAGGTTTATCTCTGATATTCACTATGCTGAGCTTTCTATCAGAACTGTCTTCCTGATGGTGGTGCTTCTCTACTCTGATCAAGGGGGCTAAGTAAACATTCTATTGGATAGATTAAGTTGCTTAGTTACAATTGCATATTTTCTGAACTTGTGTCTTTCTTCCAGTCTTTGCTAAGTCACTTGCAATTCTTCACTTCCAGTATGGACACCTACATTTGTCACAGCACTTCCTTTGGAGCTTAAGTTCAGTCAGTAATCTACCATGACCCCCAACATCCTTCTAAATTTGGGATTAGAGTCCTCCATCTATTATGTGCTTTGGCATATGTTCTTTTTAACAAGGTTTGTACTTGACTGCATTAAAATTGATGTTACTTAAATGAACCTGTTTCACCAGAGCCATTCAGATCAATCTGATCTGTCACCACAATTCATTTGCAGTCTGTTGCCCTTTTGTCATCTGCAAGTGTTGAACCCTTACTTCTGGATTACTCATAAAGACATGGGTTCGCATGAGGACTCATGGTCAGTCCAGAAGTAATCCCTGTCTGTCTTGGCAAAAAGATTCTCACAGCACAGTGGTCTGACATTTATAGTTAATTGCTGAGGCCTGTCCATCAACCAATCCTCACTCTTGTTTTAGTACAGTTATGCATTGTGCTATTATTCCTTTATTGTGTAGCACAACTAAATGGTTCATCACAGTGTTTCTAGAAAGTTTTATTAGCCTACTTACCATTATCTGAAACACAAATAAACTGAATACATAATCCCACCAAAATTTAAGACCTGTTTTCCATAAAGCAGTGATTGTCGTTATACTGTGGCTGTATTCTGGATCACTCTCTTTTCTGCTTTGCCTGTGCACTAGTCAATGTAGAGTTACCTAGGTCATTGTCTTTATAATTTTTATATTGCTAGCCCACCTCTATTTTTTTTCCCAATAACTTGAATCATCTTTAATAATTGCTATTTTTATTACATATCATTTTCAGTGTGATACATAAAGAACAATAAAAGATGCCAGTTGTGCCAGGCAGTGAAGAAACATGAAGTAGCACAGATTCCTTGTCCTAGATAGTTTATCTTCTAAGTGTAAGAAAAGGGTAATGCACAGAATGAACAATGGACTGGAAATTACCATGTTAATTCCACAGGCAAGGGAAATGTGTAACCTTTTATCAGGTCATCTAACATACATGAAAAACTGGTTGCTCCAGCTCTGAAAGAGAAAAAACAAACTTTAAAATGAAGTAGAAATTGAGAGAAAATTGTTTGCTTTTTAGTTAATGTATATCTGTTAAAACAAATACTGGTACTTAATAACTGGAAAAGACTGAATATTGATAGGGACTGGAAGAGGGGAAGAGTTGGTTAAATAGTTGGTTTCTCTACAAAAGGAGACATATACAGGACCTTTTTTTTGTGCCTGGGTGGAGACAAGAAGGGCGATGCAAGGGGGGAGCTGGCTTCAAATGGGACAGCATAAGGACAGCAAGACCCACTGCCAGAGAGAACAGCAGCTGGCACTGACTTCACTGGCCAGTGGGAACATATTTCAAGTGTGGAAAGAAAGTATTTTTGCTAATGTCCTCAAAGGTCTTTTGCCCTCCCCCCCCCCAAAAAAAAAAAAAA
>WKFP01015219.1:192906-203160 GCA_011057875.1 Pterocles orientalis
AGGAAGACTGCCTGTAATTTTGCTTGTAATGTGCTTGTAAATTTTATCCATTGATAGAAAGGCATCCCAGCATCAATGGCAAGAGAAAGAAGCTGGACAGTGAAAGAGTGACTGCCAAGCACACAGCAGAAGGCACTTCGGACTATTCCACGGGAAAGATAAGCCTAAATAAAAAATAAACCTAGCGTGGGAGGAAAATAATAAACTCACTGAGGAAGCACTGGCTTAAGTCTCCATCCAAAGAAAATGGCTTTTTTCCCCCTCTCCAGATCTGCAGGGTTAATCTCTTTCTTTGCTTGTCAGTGTATACTTCTTACAGTTTGCATGTAGACTTAGACACGAATAAGATATTTTGAAAGTCCCTGTGTGCACAAGTGTTGATTGCCTGGGGTAGGTATGGTGGAATTTTGGGGGGAGAAATTATAAGGATTGCTTATGTTTATACCCATTGGGCCTTGAGATAAACTTCAAAGATAACATGTAGAACAGTGCCTTTTGAATTCAGTAGTTACAGATGTACTCCTAGCGCCTGGGTTTAGTAGCTGCTTCTCAGGAGGGAATACTTTCTCTGATGCCTGGTTCACTTGGAGGCTTGAGGAAATAACTTTCTTGTTTCAAACTTCTCAGAAGCAGGCATGACTTAAGGAGGGCTTTTCTGACCCAAAACACTCTCCACGCAGCCTGTTTTTTGATGCATATTAATCAAAGTAGCTCAGGGATCTCTCTATTTAACAGTGATATGAAAATACAGAAACGAGTATTTTCATATTGTAGAGAACTCTGTATACAGAAACCTGTATACAAAGGTTTTGTTTTTTCAGTAGTGGGGAATAATGATCCAATCATACTGGCTTTTGATGGAAATATTTCCTACCCTGCAACTAGTAACAGTTGTTTGCAAACTACAGTTGTATTTCATAGCAGGAGAGATTATGATTATTAGCAATATAATCACAATGTGGTTACAATATAGTCACTCGAGCTGAGCAAAAAAATCTGGCTTTATTTGCAGGTGGATATATTTCAAGGGTAAATATGTCTCTGAAGTATAAGGCCAAAGAAAGGTATGTGTCAGCCCCACTTGGGAACTATAGAGATAAAAATGTCTAGTATTTCAGGTAGCTGCTGAACGATATAGTATACTCTGAGTACAGTGTTGTACTACAGTTCTTAGAACTGTTGATGATTTTGCTTGGAGTGTTTGATTTTAATTGAAAACCTTGGTCTTCCCCTAAAGGACAAGGAAAGAAGAAGCAGCTAAGAAAAACAAAGAACTAAGAAAAGAAGCAAATTTCAAATCAGATAAAATATATATTTCCAGTAGTTACTTAAATAGTGCTGTATTTATGCTTTGTCTTTTCTGTCTCAAAGGGAAAATAGCATGTAGACAAGAAGTTTCACATCAGTGGGAGCAAATTGTTAAACTGATTAATACAACTGATTATTAGACTGAGAACACAACTTCCAGCATAAGCTGGAACATGGATCTTTGGAGAAAATAAAATAAAGACTGGCAGAGGAAAAAGATACCAAATTCTGAAAAGATGCACTGTTTTCTTTCAAGCCCAATAAATCAAAGCAAGTACAGCCACACTGATCTGGCAAACGCAGCTGTTGCCCTGTGGATCCTTTGTAGGTGCATTTTACTGTCAAATTTATCTGTAGGCCAAAACATTCAGTCTGGGTGGCTTGCATTTCTGCCTAAAAGTAGGCAGGTGAGATCCTAAATAGAAGTGATTTTCAGAGTCATCTGAAATTATCATAAAGGTTATGTGGACTTGAGGATGCTCCTTACTTGTGGAATTCAAGCTGCTTGTTTAGGACACTACATACAGGTATGGTAGCCCTTGCTTACATAGTTTTATTTTTGTATGTGTTAGTGCTAATGTTTAGCCGTGTAGAGTGGTAGCTAGTTTTTATGTAAACTGAAATAATTTCTATGTTCCCTTATGTTTTTTTTTTTCCATTATATTCTCTCATTTGCCATCATGTACTTCACTTTTAACTGCTGTAAGATTTGGGCTGTTTCACTGCAGGGAGAAAAGATCTTTGGTCTCTCACAACAATGAACTGCGGAGTTAGTGATTTGCCACTAAATAGCATTGGTAATGTATTTCATTTTCTTTTTCTGCTTATGATTTTAATATATTCCTCAGGAGGCATTTTTTTCATGGCAATAAATCTCATGTGAGATTGTTCAGTTTCCAGTTAATGGAGTGTTGGCCTGGACCTCTCTGCAAAGATGTGGCTGAAGAGAAGCGTGGCAGCATCCAGACAAACTCTGTCTGGACAAGGCTGTAAGCAGTCTCATTGGTGAGAAGTGTTTGGGAGATACGAGGGGATGGAACTGGGGACTTTCCAGTCTGTGGAAAAAGAGAGACATCTTGGGAAAGGAAACCCCAGACCAGTGAGAGCAGAGACACCCAGAATCTCTGCTCTCTGCACCCTGTGTTGTGTCTGGTTCTTTTCTGCTGTTCTGCAGAGATTTTGATGTCTTTTGATGCCTTTGCCTTGTCTAAGCTGGTGGAAGGGAAGGAGAGAAAAACTGCCTGCCTTCAAGTGACATGTTCTCTTGACATGTTTTCAGAGATGATGCTCAAGATTTTATGGGCTGTGGAAAACACTAGCATTCCAGAAATTTAGCATGAATAGCATGATATTACTGGTATGTTAGGAGAGGCTGTGTAAGGAGCATCTTCCCTTCATCTGCTTTCTGTTTGCCACACAGGTGCATTTCTGAGCAGTTTCACTCTGGTGAAGGCACTTCCCAGTTGATGATCAGGAGAAGTGTAGTGTATTTCTCAGGGAAGTTTTACTGATGCTTCTTTCTCAGGTAAAGTGTGTGTGCTTGCATTTTTCCAAAGATGTAAAAAAAGTTGATTTTGATTGAAAGTACTTGGTTTTTCTTTGTACATAGAAAAGAAGGAGGAGAAATGTGGGGGTAGGAGTAGATGGAAAGGAAATTGGGACTCATTCAACGTGTCTTTGGCACTTTATGGCATGTGCTTTTAGCTTTATGAATTTAAACTCCTGTCGTCTTAATGTAGCCTGTAATTATTCCTCATGGTACTTCAATTATTGAATGCCTATTTTAAGTAACTAATAAGCTATCTTTGACAGTTTTGTGATTCAAGTTCTGTTGCTGTTAATATGGAGCTACTGATTTTTTCCTCTTCAGTGAATATTTCCCAATAATTTGATGAAGTTGATTTATTATTTGTATATTTGTGCTTGACTAGAAAAAATATTTATCTGCACAAGCTTACATAAATTTGGTACACATTAAATCAAAAATTAGACAAGTTATGCTTTTTTTTTTTCTTTTAAGTGCCATTGTTTGGATTCTTGCAGTAGGGCTAGGCACTGTTGCAGTTTAAAATGACCAGATGCTACAAATTATTGAGTAGAAATGTTTCACTGCATTGAAAGCTCATTTTCATGATAGATACATTTAATAGCATGTCTGTATTATGGAGTAAGTAGTACTTTGCTACAATCATGCAAAGCCATGGCTGTTATGTTTCCTGTAACTGAGATTGGGAAAAATACCTTATGATGAAGATAAAATCCCTTAGAGGTGTATGTGTTTATGTACTACACGTCACATATGTTGCACGAACTCTCCCCTTCTACACCTTCCCTAAAGTAGGTCTTTCTCAGACCTTCCATCAGCCTATCACAAAACCAGTAATGGTGAAAGTTAGGTGGGGTCCACTGGTGGGCATTGGTTAAGTATGGTAAGAACCATGTAACTGCTGAGAGCTCTAGGAAGAGATCCAGGCGCTTTGCCCCTTTTGGGTTAGTTTAGCACTTGTACCGGGGTACTAAAGTTGAGGCTGATCTGTGACTGACTTTCTTCCCACTTGTTTTCACTAGTCTTACCCTCATAAAAATACCAGCCCTGTGATACCTGTGGTTCATCACAAAATGTTCTGAAAATAGTTGTTTTCATTTCTGGAAAGTGTGTAAGGTATTCTTGTTTGGTTTGCTTCTGGTTCCCCTCTTTCCTTCCTTCCAGAAATGGAATAGAATAGAAAGCTAGAGACCATGACAGTAGAAAACAGGCTTGATTTAAAAAATACCGTGTAAGGCTATGCTCGTGTGTCAGTAACTGGCTGTGCTTTCCCTTTTTGTGCTTACAGGAGGATGTGAAACTGGTGGTGGCAGCATTTGAGCAGCACAGAAGTTGGAGTCTCTGCAGGAATAAGTTCTGTGCCCTGGGATGAAGTTGGTTGGCTAGGTTGTTTAAGAGGGTCTCAGTGCTTTGGGTTATCAGTGTCTTAACTGTAGGAGCTATTCCGAAGCAAGCACAGTCCTTGTAGAAACCTACAGGGCTCACCATCACTCTTGTGAGAGGACATTGAAAGAGATGCTCTTTCAGCCTAAAGGTCACTGAGAAAGGCAGGAGGAGGAAAAGGTATGTAGCAGTTTTAAAAAGAAAGATGTACTCAGAAGTAAGGAGCTCAGAAGAGGAAGGAAAAACCTTTTGGAATATTCCCTTATGAAGAAATTACATCTAGCACAGGAAAAGCAAGAAGCAACTAAGTTAAAAATTCCATTATAGCTTTTAGAGGGGAGTGTTTAATTATCTCCAGCACAAAGCATCGTTTCAGTCCTAATAATTTCCTAAGCAACAAGCAAATGAGGCAGATAAGCATCACCTGTAATGTTACTCATGGCAGCAAAGAGTCAGAAGCTTTCAGATGTTTCTCATTTTCTGGAACTATAACAAGGCTAATCTGAGAACTGCAAAGGGAAAAAAAAATTAGAGATTTTTTTTTTTTCTAGAGAATTGTGCCTGGGCAGAGACCAAATGTAACCTGTAATCAACAACTTAGGCTCTTCTGTTTGTGAAAGGTAAACTGTCCGTCCATTAAAGTTTTATTTTCCTTGTGGGGCAGATCAATAGCTGAATAATTGATTGGCTGACTAATTGAACAGCTGAATTATTGAGAATTTAAATGTGAATTTCATGATGTGAGATGGTTAGTGACAGGGACAAGTGCCAGGCAAAGTTTTAAGTAAATGAATGGAAGTAGTCTGGTAGAATTAGTCAAGACCCTTCACTGAAGTTAAGATTATGGTTGTCAATTCTTGTTCTGTGTATCCTCAACCTGTCCTTTCCATAAGTAATAAATCTTTTTTTCCCTCAGACACTGGGGAACTTTCCCATTTCCTAATAAGTCCTGCTGCCAGCACCTCTCAGCAAACACAAATTTACACAATTATTCAATTCAAAATTATAAAACATGTCAGGGCCTGATTTTCCAAAAGTTTTGCTCTTTTGTTACTTGACTGAATCTTTCCTGAAATCAACAGGATTGGATTAGAAGTAGACTGCTCCTGTGGTTTTGGTTGTAGAAACCTTAAGTGTAGTATTACCACACTTTTATTTTCCTAGCCATTCTGTTTCTGATATATGTTAAAATTAGTATCTTGGTGGTTAGCTATGTCTTTAAGGTACAGCCTGCTATTAGGAGCAGACCAAGACTTAGAATGGACATATGAGCAATTCTATAACTGTCTTTTAAGCAATTTCAGTGATTCTTAATTTTTGTAACCCAAAGCCTGACCGGCATTCTCAACTAGCACGCATGGTTGTGTATCCTAGCAGAGGGTGAAAGGCTGAAAACATATGGACATCTATTCTGGGGAACATTTATGCAAGATTTTCAGAACTCCCTCCTGATCGTGTGTTAATGCCTCTGTTTTACCCATATGAATTAGAGGGAAATTTTATGGTCTCCTTTGTATTTAGGTCAGCTTGTGCTTTCCACTATAAAGGCAATCTTTTTTTTGAAAGGTCTCATGGATGGCTGTTTATAGCTCATCTTTGATGATCAGCAGAGGGATTTCCTGTTTTAATACTGATTGTTTCTTACTTTTTCTCAGAAAAGATTTGTAGCTAGAGAAAATAGTTGCAGCATAAATGGTATACTACAAACGTCATGAAGAAGGTAAGCCAACAAGCACGCATACATGCACACAGACACATACACACTTCTAAAGGAATATCAAGTTTGTAAACTCTGTCAGCAGGCTGTAAGTAAACGCCATATTTATGATGCATCAAACAGTGCATGGAGAAAGGGTAGACTCATGGGACAACATTTGTTATTTAATTGTAACTCTTTTTTTTTTTGCACTTCAACAGCTTTAAGCTTCCTGGAACATATATATTTACAGTGCCTTGCAAAAAAATAATACTAGGACATGCATTATATGCGCTGTAGTCACTAAAGTCTCAAATTAAAATACAGGAGATAATGATATGCTACAAAAGTAATATTAAGTGATGAATTTGCGAAGGAGTGCAGTTTTCCTGTTTTTGGTTAGAGATGTAGGCATTTCTCTGCTAATTAGTAATAGATTATTTGCTGGATTTACAAGTTTGTTAATTAAAGTATGTGAAAATTGAATAATTTTGTAAAATTCACTTATCCATTGTGCAGGTTTCCCTCTGGGAGCTTTCTAGTTAGGGGATTAGAGACTAAAGGAAGGGTAATTGAGGACTGAATTGTGTTGGGAAGGTTGATAAATATAATGGGGAGTCACAGTTTTTTTGGGGATGGTCTTAAATTGAAGTTTCGTTATATTAGATAAGGGATCACAAAATCCCCATTTAATATCATGTAAGGGATCTAACATAGCATCAGATGCACAGTAGCTTTTGATGCAGAGTGATTGCTGTGTTGACTGTATTTTAGACATGAAGCTCGCTCTTATTTGGGCTGAACACATGTACTTTTTTCTCCTCGTCAGAGTCCAGAGTGCTGGCTCTGAGTGAGTGATGAAGAAAAGGATAGAAGCTATTCACCCAGGTGCTCTGGCACCTCTTGGATAGCTCTTGTCTGTCATCTTGTGAAACTGCAGCTGCCTGTGAAGTATGCAGGGTGTGCTGTAAGTGAGGAGTGTTCCCCAATCCCATTCTGAAAACAGAGGAGAAAATGTCCTCTGGGAACTGACACTAAAGGAACACTTTAAAGTTAGAATTGGAAGCGTCAGTGGGGCTCTTTTTATTACCCTGTATTAACATGGTGCACAGCACAGCAAAATTCTTGATCATAGGGACCATTGCAGTGACAGTGATGCTGCTGATAGTGACAGCAGAAGCCCAAGAATAAACTTAAGTCGGAATTTCTGCTCGCTCTTTCTGTCACAGTGTGTTCTTGGACAGTCATCTAAATTCCTAAGGGAGTTTTGTATGAAGCATAGTGGATTCCAACATATCTATTTTTCCATTTTCCCCCTTATCAGCCCTCTAAAAGGCATCACAAAAACTACACAAGCATTTAACAAACACTAATATTTTCCCAGAAAGTTTAACTTGCCCAGTGCTATGATTTCCTTTGCAATTTCCTTTGCAAGGAAAAGTCCTCTGAGGGAATGCCCCCCTCTCTTGTACAACTTGGGTGTATGTTATGAGTCTCTATCTATCTTGTATCTCACTATGAAACTCTATAGTCTTAATAAAGAGCATAGAGTATTAAACAGTTACAATGCCTTTCATTGTTGAAGGAAGCTCTGCTAGCAAGCTTTGTAGCTTTGGAAAGGTTTATGTTTCATTCTAACACTGATTGGATAGTCCCTAAAGCAAATAGATCATGTAAAATTAAATAAGGAAACCATAAATTACTATCTTAAGATTTGTATAGGTAACTTCATTCATAATCCTATAAACCAGAAGCTATTGATGAAGACTGCACTATTGGGATGAAGGCTGCAATTAGTAAGAAGTGTTTTCTTAGTAATGGTTTTCTCATTTTTAAAAATTTCAGTCATTCCCACCCCCTTACAGAGTAGGAAACAATAGACACTACAGACATCCATGAATTCCCATACGTTGTAGACCCCCAGTTCCTCTGTTCTCTCTGTTGTAGGTCTTAAGAGATCATTGTGTGTTAGGATTTTCTTCACCAGCAGAAGCCATAAAACCCTCTTTTATTTAGGATTTCGGAGAAGAGCATTCCTTCTACTCACCTCTTCATGGATGCTTCTAAAAACCTTTCTCTAGACTTCATGAAAACAGACAAAAAGCTGTTCTTGAATGTGCTCAATCATAAATAAAAATTCTGTCCTTTGTCACTGGCCTAATAGGAAAAAAGCTGATCTTTGCCATAGAACTGTCTTGAGGATTAATTCCTAGTGACTTTCAAGGTTTTGAATTTTGTTTTCATTCCAATCCATGTTGTTATTAGTACATGACTAAAACCTTGCCAGTGCTGTTTGGAAACAGAATTATGATTTTGCATTTTGGTTTGCAGCCAAGGCAATTTAATGGAGGAAGGTTTCTTACATTCCACTAGTTGCTCTCTCTTGGTTGGTGCTGGCTTCAAAACCCTTTCCTGATGACACTTCCTTATGTCTCTGAAACATTTCACTTTCAGCAAGGCCACCAACTAGTTCTGCTCTTTGCAGTCCAGGCCTGTGGAACAGGATGAATTGTTATGTTTAAAAAAACAAATTAATGGAGATGAGAACATTTTGCATTGTTTTGCTTTACTTTTAAGATGCAAAATAAACTATTTGCAGAAATCTCCATGAGGAGCAATATATGTATTTCTGAGAGGCTAAATACTGCCCATTAAGGTGAAACATAAATTTGTGGAGAAGAAAAAAGTAATGGGGTAAAAGAAGGATAAGAGAACTGGATCAAAACTATTTTGTTACTGCTATTTCCAATGCTCTATTTCTAGAAGCTTGCCAGAACTGCTAATTAGTCTGTAAATGCATGACAAAGTACACAGTACACATCTGTTACTTGAAACATATGATTTTCTGTATTACCGGTACATCTGATTGACAGCTAATAATTTGTAATATGTATAGGTACATCACTTAGTTAAAGTATATTACCTGTCAGCTTAGCAATGAAAATACTTCAATGTTCTGCTATGTAGGTCCAGGGCTCTATACAAAATGATATATTTGAACTGGAAACTACACTATTTAAGTAGTTTTGTAAGTATTTAAAAAATTGTTTACAGTACGTTTCCATATTTCACAGAATACCCCTGTAATGGTAATTCAGTTGTTGAAAAGGGCGTCACAGAATTATTATTTGTTGAATCAGGTATAAAAATAATTAGACCTTAAAAAATGATGTCACATCGTAATATGTACCCGAGAGCATCTCCCCAGCTGGTGTAGGATTATTGCTTACTATGGTTTTGCTCAGTGTTTAAATGTCGTAGGATTCCACCACTCCTTTGGTGTGACAAAGCTTTAATCCTATGGAAGTACTGCCAGCAGAGCTGTGAGTGGAAATCTGGTGCAAACACACTTGTGCTACTTTTGAACACAGGGGCTCAGGCACTGGTAGCTGTCTAACTATAGCTTAGAACAGGATACGTGCCAGGTAGCTGCTCGGTGAGCTGGCTTGTGCCTTGTGTTGCCACAGCTGGAATGCTGCTGTAGAGCCGTTGTAGAGATAAGGACAAGAGGTAGCTACCCGGCCCTGTCACAGCAGGGACTACAGTCTATTCCTATGGTTTATGAACGGATGTTTTGGACTAAGCTTTGACTGAACTAGCCTGAATCATTTAGGTTATCCTTCCTCCATATGTTGTAATCCTCTGAGCACAGCAGTTTTGTCCACACTGTGCTCAGCTTTTGGGAATTCAGTTTATTTTCCAAGTACACGGGAAGCTGTGGTGAGGTTTTTTTGCATTATTGTCTGTGAAGCAGGTGATCGAGCAAGACCTTTGAATCAGTCCTCACTGTGGGTACAGACATTTCTCTTCCATGGTCAAGGAAAGAGAAGGAGGAAATGAGTGCTAGGAGGAAATGAGAAGGAAATGAGATGATGTGGCTAGAACTCATTACACACCACTAACTAGAGTTGTATGTTTGTGCTTATTCTTACAGGGTGAATCCCCAAGGTATGGAATGAAGCAATTAAATTGTTGCTGCCTGTATCACAGTCATTGATAGAGGAGTTGCATTCTCTTTCTCTGCTCTTAATATTCAAGGAAGCTACAGCTCTCTTCTAAAATCTAGCAGCGGTGTTGTTCTTAAAGCTTCAAGTTCCCCCAGGCTTTCCTTAGAGAGTCTTTTTTATCTCTGGAGAGACATACCCCGTGCTTTAACCTTTAGACAGAAGTGATATTGTTATGTTTACTTAATACTTGACCTATTATCAAAGGGCATGACTGACTTTCTACAGCACATGCTAGGATGGGGTCACTGGGTCACATGAAGAGCGGAGTAATACCTGCCGAGATGGTGAGGTGGATGTACACATACATACATGGG
>WKFP01015219.1:222942-234041 GCA_011057875.1 Pterocles orientalis
TTGGAAACAAAGCAATTAAAAGTAATTTACAGCTGAGCTCTGCTGAAGTACCAATTTAAAATTATGTTTTATGGTTATTGACAAAATTGCAAGATGGGGGATAAAATGCCTTGGCTCCTGACTCAGAAACCTCAGTCTTTATGAGTTCATTTTTGCCTTATTTTCTGTTATCTACAGCCAATCCAGTCACTCTCCAGAGTTGCTCAAGTCTCCTGGTGGTTTGGATTCATTGATATGCTGACGGTCGTATCAGTTTTGTTCCATTCATTTATATAGTAGTCTCTGGCAAATATGTTGAAGTGAAAGTCTCATTTCTAAGTAACCAGTTCAAATTTAGCCTTAACAACTGTGTTATGTGCAACATGGAATTTTCTAGGTGTCAGGCTGGAGAAGGAATAATGTAACCTCTTTGATGAAAATGCAGAAGGCTAAAGGCTTCTTGCAAACAGATGTCTGTGAATTTTGATAGATTTGCTTCTATTTAGAGACCTTTTTCAGCATCTTCAGAAACAGACTCAAACACTTTTGTGCCCGTATTAAAGAGACAATTTCTGCAGTGGGCTTCTACAAAGAGGCTGTGTGCACTGATCCGCTTAGGTATGAGGGGACCCAAGTCTTTACTTCTCTTAGGCTCTTCAGAAAGTGTAGGTTGTCTGTCACCTGTGCCACTGTCCTGGGTCCAGCTGGGATAGGGTTAATTCCTCACAGAAGCTGGGAGGTGGGCACAGCCAAAGGGATATTCCATACCATGCTGATGTCATGCCGGGATACAAGGGGAAGCTAGCCGAGATTGCCCCCCCTCTTTTTGTGAAGCCCTCGGTGTGAGATATTCATTGTATCAGTGTTTCCATTGTGTTCTATACCTTGTCTTGTTTTTATATTCTCTTTTCCTTTGCTTTCCTTGTGTGGTATTATTAAAAATCCGTCGTTATCTCAACTCGCGAGGTTCCACTTTTTTTTCTTATCCTTCCCCATCTTACCGGGAGGGGAGGGGGGTGGTGACCATGTGGTGGTGGTCCTGACCCAAGACAGCCACTTAATGACTTCTCTGAAGTTAACAGGTAGCAGCCTCTGGTGGGTGGATTACACATGGTACCTGACTGATTTCTCTGAAGACATTTTGCAAGGTTCAAGGGTTGGGGCACTAAACTTTATAGTTTCATCTGTTCACTTTGTGTACACAGATGGAGTGTTCCTAGAAAAGTTCACTGCATGAGGAGTTTCCTGGTAGGGAAAGTGATGCTTTTCAAGTAAGACTTATCCATATCACCTATCCTGGGCCTGTGTTGCCTTTTACAATAGGACCTGTCTGATGTTACCAGCTCTTACTGTGAACATGTTGATATTTCTAGGGCTCCTCATCTCCCAGGTCTATATGATTAAATAATAACCTCAGATTTAATATTTTTGAAAGTGCATAGCTAAGCTTTTAGAGATATTGAAGAAAGACTTTAAGCCTGATATAGGCTGAATCATAAAAGTTCAGAAGCAAAACACAGCAATCCCAATGTGATAATTTAAAACATATATGTGATGACTGTCAGACCACCAGGCTTGTCAGGGGAGTTTGAGGCAGAGAATGGAAACAAGGCACCTAAGACTCAAAAGCAGCAGAAGAACACTGGGTAAGTCTTGAGTATAACTCAGAGGTACAACTTGGGGGTTCATGTTGGAGAAGAGCCATTGTCATTTTTATGGTCACTTATGTGCTTGTCTTGCTCTAGAGCGGTCAGAAGTAAGTGAATCCCTCCAGAAGGGCAGAACATGCAAGAATCACTGGTTTAGGTCCTCTCAAACGTGATGTGTGGGTAGAAAATTCAATCCCGTTTGTTATAATTGTGTTAGCTCTTTGTTTTTTGCACGGCAATTACATTACCAAAAAATCCAGTCATTATAGAGAAGCAACCATCTACATTCTCTCTGCTGATCCAATGTATTATGCTTTCTTCAGAACTGTTGCTTATAGATTCAGTCCCTCAGCATGGTTTCAGCACACAGCCAGTAAAAGATGAGTAGTGACTGACTATATCTTTTTAGTGATGTGGAGCTGACGAGGCTCTACAGGAAAGAAAAGTAGCCTCACCTTGTCCTTCCACTCTCCTCTGAGAGTCAAAAGCTTCTCACCTAATCTTCTGCTTCAACTCTTCGGAGAAATCATCTATCTGTCTTGTGTTTCATCCAAAAGTCTTAGCACTGCTCGGAGCGACCATGCCCATGCACCCTGCTCTCAGTTGAGTTACAGGGATTGCCTTCCCTTTCCTGTTCTCAAAGCTTCCAGCAGTCAAGCTCTTGCCCTGCCTGCCCTCCATTTAAAGACTAATGGTGTTTGTGGCGAGTCTGCTCCAGGCTGGGCTCTGCCTGTTCTGTTTGAAGAACGTTTCAAGCTAGAGGGGTGCGGGTCACAACAGCACAGCCTGAAGGGCAGGCTGGGTGCGCAGCATAGCTCAGCACAGCACAGGCTTGCACCTGCTTAGGTGAGATGTTATGTGGATCCCTGAGTCCTTGGTGTACAGTGGTCTCCCAGTCGGGATCACTACGTTGCACCCCTTGACCCATACACAGTTTACCTTCCCCAAAGATATTGTGGGTTACAGAGTGCGTTACTAACACAAGGACTTCTCCAGCCCTAAGAACAAGGCCCAGTAGAGCACACATGGCCTGTTCAAGATCACTAATTTCTCAAATACAATGTTTTCTGAAAGGCTCCCAGTATAGCATCTGGACTATCAAGCAGTCATGGACAGATATATCTTCAAGACCTCTGTACCAGGAGGACATGGGCTGCCCTAGGGTGCAATTGTTGTTACAGGTTTTTAAGAAGATGACCCCCTTCTTCTGGAATTTGATACAGTACCAATAATAGACCCCTCATCCCTGGTGACAGCCACGGGGCATCAACCACCTGTTATCTCACTGACTTTAGCTGCTGCTATAAGGAGCCCTTGGGCCTCTTGTGGTTCAGGCTGATGTGCAATGTCATTTCATCTGCGCCCCGTGCAGAACTACACCGGGTTTCAGGTGCTGGAAAAATTGGTTTTGCCATTGAGAAAGACAGCAGTGGAAAAGGGAGGGGAGTAAAAGAGGTTGTTGGAAGAAATGAGGGCTTCAAATTAGGAATGGGAAGAAATGCACAGTCAGTAAGGCAAAGGCGGGAGCAGAGTAGGGCAGATGAATACACAAGTAAGCAGGACATGGTGACTGACAGCAAATACAATGGTACAGATGTCATTGCCTCTTTATGTAACGTGACAAGTGTATCTGTATTTCAGACCATAACTCTTGGTGTTTTGAGAACTTTCTGTTAAACCGTGTGACCTGAGTAAATGCGTGAGGATTTTGTGGTGGTGACTCAAAGAGTGACAGGTTAAGATTTGTGTGTCCTAACTAAGGGGAAATAGCCATGGAGCAAATTATCTGGTTTAATTTCCTCCACCAGCACCTAGTCTGCACACACTAAGCCACTTTGAAATCTGTATTGGTCCCCAAAAAGTGGGAACAATGGGGTCTCCTTTAACAGCTCAGCACTTATCTGAATTAAAGTGATAATGTAGCAACAGCCTGTTTGCATCAGAAGGGATCTTACAGCTGTCCTTCTATACTATATAGTAGTTAAGGCAAGAGAAAGCATTGTAGATTTAAGTTAGAATCTGTGAGAATTGCTATATCATGCTTTTTACATTCTTTGCAAACTGTGTAAAACTTCTTCCTCATGGGACAGAGGCTATAAGGTGTCATGACAATAGGACTGATTTGCTCAGTGCTTTTCATCTTTAAAATATAAAAAGTCACATACTCAAAGGTTCACCTGAACTGTCCTGTATTCTTCCATTTGTGACACTTGGTGATTTTTGTATTTGCTGAACTGACAGTGGTACTTAGTAGCAATGTACGTCACTGGAGGTCTGGCTTAATGGTGACCCTTGGTTTCATCAGTCTCTCATCTCACACAAGCCCTGGGACGTGTCTTTTTCATACTCATTTTCTGCTAGAATTTTTTTTAAGCATTACCTAGATAATTGCTATGATTATTGATAGATCTAACTTGATGTTTATGCTGGGGAATGTAAACAAAATATGTAGGCTGTGAACTATGGAGAAGGTACTCAGTTGCTTGAATGACAAACATGCGTGGTTCCTCCCCAGATCCCAGGGGTTCATCATTTGGGTCTGGAGAGCAGTGTCCTGCAGTAACGTTGGTTATCAAAATTTTGTTTGCCATGGGTAGACAAAGTCCTAAAAGCTAACTTGAATACACAGTAGAAGGCTAGAGAAAGGAGAGTGACTGACTTAACGGCAAAAAATTTCTAAAAAAAAAGCCTCTGCTATAATGACAGTTTGTTTAGTATCCTGAGTTCTGAGCTCTCCTCCACTAGTGTCCCAATAGTCCATGGTCTCTTAAATGAAGTTTCTAAAATGAAGCTGAAATTGTTTTTCTTTTCTGAACTTAGAAACCCAAGAGGTGTTGTGTTAGATGGAATGATGGCAGTGGACTTCCAGCGGGACAAGTGAAGTGGTGGAGTCTAATGAAAGTTATTATTGTTCCAACTTTCAGTGTTTATTAGTGCTAAGTCAGTTGTCTTCTCCATATTACAGACTGAAACTATGATCACGTTTATTAATTTGATGTTCCTTTTCAAACATAATTGTATTTCACTCAATTCCATTATTAACTTTCAGATTTAGACTTGTCAAATGGTACCAAAATTTACATAAATTGTGCAAATCTGTGTATTGTCAGATTAAAAGGTTAGAATCTATGAGAAGTAATGTTTGCGACTGTTTTATGTTAACATTTGATGAATTTCAAAGAACATTTTCAGCATCAAAAATCTGTCTTTGGAAAGCTAATGTTTTCTCCAGTTAGTTTTCAGTGTCAGAGTTTAAATGTCATGATTTAGAGTAGCACAGTTTTATTCTTAATGTAAGTGGAGATATATTTAAATAACTTTTATAGATTCACTTTGACATAGTCAATTTCACCTTCTTATGACATCTCAGGTGATTTAGTCAAGTATATACTGAATTTTAACAATACTGGATAGGGAACTGAGTGAGGTTATTTATGTTGCAAAAATGAGAGGACTGTCTTTCAAATATCTTGTAGTTTTACAAAGGTGAGTTTTATCTAATCAGGTCACAGCCTTTGTTTAGGAGATGTGAACAAACCTTACATAGTCCTGAATTTTGAAATAAGAAGGAGAATCATGGGTGTTATGTGCTCCACTGTTTGACATTGTTGAAAACAATGTGCTTTATCCTGTTTTTAAATGTTTATTTTGTCTGTGTCCTATATAATGAGGTCATTTATGTTAAAAAGGAATATTTTTCCTAATGGATGTCAACCACCACAATCCATTTGCAAAATTGCTGGCCTTGTCTACAAGTTGCAAAATTACCTTTTATAGACATCCACAAGTATTTATCTTATAAGCTGTTTTTTTTTTCAGAAACCTCCTACTATGTTTTAGAAAGCAATCCCATTCCTCTCTAAAAGCACATTACCTCTTCAAATGCCTTTTTTTTTTTTTTTTCATTAACAGATTAGTCTCCTGGGAAAGCTGCTCACAGATGGTGAACTGCATTGATTCAATTAAATTGGTAATGGGAGTGTGGTTGTTGATGTGGAAAATTGCAGGGGAAGAAGGAAGAATGTTGTACTTTCTCTCCACATTTAAACCCCTACCTCTGATAGCTGACACATCAAGCACCTGTTCAATAATCTTTCTTCCGAGATGTGTTCTCGGAGAAGGAGGGCTAATGCAAATAATGCCTTGCCTTGGAGCTCTCCGACTAAATTTGGATAAGACTTAATGTCCAGGGTGGTACAGAACAAGGAGAATAAGGTAGATTCCTTCTACTATGGCACTAAAAAAGGGAGAAAAACCTCAACAGGAAACCAGACATTTTTTAACATTGTCTCCCCCAACTGTACATCTTCTCATTGTTTCCTTCACAATCAGATGCCATCTCTCCAAGTAGCGCAACAGGCATCTTAGTCCAGTGTAGTGGACTATGTAGCTGTACACCTGTGAATCCTTCTGTGCTTTGAAAGCTTATTTTAAAGAGTGGAGGAACAGGTGCCGCTGATGCTAAGGGTAGCGGTGACTTGCTCTGTCTTACGATGGAACCTGGTTAATTTACAGCTGAGATTATACAGCACAGTTGTTTGTGGCAGCCATCTAGAAGGGAGATAAGCATTTCACACTAGTAATCTGTGACCTTTGAGAAATCTATTTGAAGTTTGTTTCAGGGAGTGGAAATTGTTAGCACAGATTGATGTGTTGCTGCCCTAGTAACACCCATAGAAGGAAATATGCCGTGAAGGTGGTGTTAGCTAAGCCAAAGCAAACTATCTTTATTTATGAACGAGCTGTAGTTTTTAGACAAACTCTTTCAACACATAGTTTGAACCAGGCAAGCAGAGTTTAGATGGCAATAGTTAGAGCTTTACAGAAAACTATAATTGTGATTTTTCACCCAGAAGGGCCCTGAAAAACGTGAAGAAAGTGATTGGCTTAGTTCAAAATATCAGCATTCATCAGCAGTAGAAGTCGTCAGGCAAATTATATTTGTCATTTTTTCTCCACTTTAACTCAAATAATGACAAATTCACTCTTCCCTGTAGTTAAGCTGTTCTGCTTTTAGGTCAGAACTACATTTAACAGTGTCAGTCTCTGAAGATTACATTCAAATGTTTTTATGGACAACATAGTGATCAGGAGGAAATACTGGACTTCTAAATAGCCTCTTCTAGATCTTTCGAGTTTGAGCCACAGTCTAGGTCACGTCCAGAAAGCTGCTCTTTAGATAAGCGATGGCTTTTGTCACCTCATGTGTAGCTCATAACTATTCATTTGATAAGATGAGCAGAAAAAACATAATAAACTTCAACATCTTAAAAAAAATTATGCTGACTGAAGAAAGATTGTTTCTTTCCTTTACCTTGTAATAAAATAATCCAAATACGCGAGGGCAGTGTAGTAACTGTGTAAAGTAAGCAATACATGGACTTCAAATGTTTGAAGAAATGATCTTAAACAGAGGTCTTAACACATACAGCTGATGGCATTTTATAATAAAGAAAACAGGTGATGCCCTTCCTCTGACTGATTTTATTTAGTAATAAATTCCTGTCACACTATTGTGTATTGACATATTTGGAATTTATCAGGATTATACACAGAGAAAATGTTAGGCAACCACCTGTAATTTCAGTGTGATCTTAAGTTGACTTATGCTTGTAGAACTGTAGTAAAAATAATTGAAAGGAAGAGAGAGAAGGACGACAATGGAAACTATGTCCAAATATGATTTACTGCTACCTGCACTCTAAACATCTCCAGAATCCATGCTTTCGCTTACCTTAAATTGAGATCTGTTTTTCAGTTCCAGGTAACGTAGACATCCCAAGGAAATAATAGAGCACGGTGGAGGGCAATGAGAATCTGGTAAGTAGATGTCTTGCCTGAGCTATAGGAGACCTTCCTTTCCACAAACTTGTGTTATTTTGGACAATTTCACTTATGCCAGATTTTTCTGAAGTCACGAGCTGATTTGGGCTGTACCCAAGGGGGTAGCTTTCAAGGGGATGATGCTTACTGCTCTCTCAGAACTGGAATATTTTTGGATGTTTCAAGCGGGGAAATAAAAAATTCAAGGAATTCAAAACTGGTAATCAGTTTAAGAAAAGTGTGACCTTGCCTTGTTGGGTTGAAGTTACTGGTGTATGTGTGCGAAAGGCTTACTCATTCTTCCCTTTTTCCCAGAGACAGTGTCGTGATCAGTACACTGAGGTTTGTGAAGGACCTGGAAATACAGTGGAAATGTGGTCTATTAGGTAGGATTAGTATACCTGAAGTCAATGTTATGAGCTTTATGATTCCTCTGTACCAGTGTCATACCCTCTAATTTTCTGGGAATGATGGGAACAAGTTTAATAGTTTTGTCAGAAGTCTTCCTTTTGAAAAAGAAGAAGTTATTATTATTTTGCAGTGTAATGTTTTCCCAATGCACAGTATTCACCAAATTACAGTCTGTGCATAGGTCATCTTTGGACACCTACAGTACTGCAGAGTTTCTTAGCTTCAGAGTTAGAGTTAGAGTTTTAAAAGCTCTAACGTTTTGCCATCGCTACACTGCTCACTTTGTAATGATGGAGCACAAATAGGAGCATTTAACGGAATCTCATTTTTCCCTTCTGAATTGTGGCCAGTACTTGAGTCTGAATAATTCAACTCTTATGTCCTTTGGTTTCACACACAGTGTTGTGTTGCTCTGCATAGAGAAACTGTGGCACCCAGCGAGGAAGCAGAACCTGAGACCCAGAGAAATAGTTGCATTACTCTCTGATAATATAACCAGCAAGTTTGCAGATGAGAGAGCCAGCCATTTTCCTAGCCTTTCCCATGCTGAGACAGTAGCAGCTGCTGGTTCGGAATGGAAACTAGTGTCACAAGATGGTCATATAAAAAAATAAGTGGCTGTACTTGAGAAGTTTATGTTCCCTGTTTTCAGTATGGGGAGTACTTTACAAAGTGTGTTTTAGAATGGAAGAAACTTTCCTAGTATGAATCTCTGCATAAAATAGTACTTCCCATAGCTGGAAACGGACATGTTGAGTTTTTTATTCAAAGAAAATTAAACTGAAATAAGATAATGCAAGCTTACAGTATCTTTGCTGTTTCCTAAACTCATTTACTTGAGAAGTTTTGTTACTGTAATTTAGGGATGGTAACCTGAAGGCTGTTTTACAGCTTTTATAAAGATTTGACCCTATGGAATACTTCCTGTGTTTGATTACAGTGTCATGGGATATGATCTGATCAGTTTTACATTACAGCCCTTAATTCCGTAAACTCTTGACTGTTCTGAGCTTTTGAAATACTCACATGCTGAGTTTTTGAAATATGTATGCTCCTGGGCACTGAAAATCTCAGACCTAAACTGAATTTTCAGGTGATGACTTTTCCTGGTCAGGGACTTGAAATTATTTAAAAAATATATTCCACAGAGTTTTTTATGTATCCTATGTAATTTTATTAGAAGCTTCATAATATTGTTGGAAAGCCTAAACTGATTAGTAACAACAGGATAATTAGAATAATATTTATGTTAAAAAAAAATCTCTGATGGTTATAGTAAACTAGATTTTATTATTCTTAGTGCCCATTAAGCAATGAGAAAGGCAAGGTAGGCTGTCTTACAAAACAGCACATGAAAGCAGTTGATACTCTCTGCTTGACTGCAGGTTGTGCTTCATACTACATTCTTATTTAAATTGTTACACAAGTGGTTCATTTTTTTTCTATATTCTCTCTTTAATTTACCTGGGTATATACAGGAATGTGCTCTATGTGGATATCTCCAAGCCTTTAGCATGCCCAGAGGAAAGGGGTAATATTTAGGAGGTCTTTCCCATAACTACTTCATCAGGCAGCCAGCCCATTTACTGGAGCTTTGGGGAGTTTATAGTTGCTGAAGCTGTTGTAACCTAAGAGGAAGCAAAGCAGTCTAACACTAAAAAAAAAAAAAGAAAAAAAAATATGAGAGAGAGAAAATATGCTGGTGTGCCATCTTGCTCCTTGTTTGCAGTGGTTTCAGCTCTCACAAAGTTCAGGATGTCCATTTTTGAGTATAAAACGTGCCCGAAGCACGCTGACCAACATGCATGGATGTATAGATGTTCTGCACTCACTTTTGCACGGCTATGAACCACTGTGCACGAGGGTCGATGTAGTGAAGAATCAGGCTGTGTCTTGTTGTGTCACAGTGCAACTGAACTTTAAACCTGTGTGGGCTCCAGGCTGAAAAAGGAGCTTTGATTTTTTCTTTTCAGATGGGCCTAGTGAAGGAATTAATGCTTTTTTTTTTTTTTCAACAGTATTACACTGGAAAGTGATCAGTTTCCTTCATGTTCTTCCCAGCGGGCTCTAACCAGGATTTTGTGAAGCACAATCATGCCTAACTGCTTCATGATGGGAGACCTCAAGTAAACCTGGCAACCCTGAGTGGATGAGTGGGTTAATCCTGAGTGATGTGGCAGTCAGAGAGTGTAAAACCTAGTGACAGGCTCATTAGGTGCTGAAAGACTTTGTACTTTGCATAGGAGTGGAAGTGCTAAACCCTGTGTCGTGACCAAATATCAATGAGATAACTATTTACCGCCTACTTTTGCAGTTGTTGGTCTTCACTCTCCGTCCTAACCTGTTGTGTACTGTTGCTAGGTACTCTTAACTGCTGGTTATGTTTCACCCCAGTGGGGAATTGGGAAAGTGATAACTGCAGAACAGTGGTGGTGGCTAATAAAACCGTAAATCTAAAATGAGCCCTGCCTTCACTACCTTATTACTTTTTCAAGAATTCTTCCTTTGGGGTAAAAAACTGTTGAGTCAGAAAGGGATAGGGACAAGTGATGCAGGTTTAGATACTGAATAAGTATGTTCAAGGGATATCACCTACCAAAGCAGTCATTCCCTCCCTAAGTTATGGCAAAATATCCTGTATTCATCCAGAAACATGGTTGAAACTCCCTGGTATTTCTTTATAATAAAGTGTAGACAGGTTGCTTCTGATTGCAAGACTCAAGGATTTTGGAGACAGATTGAATGGTAAGCCAGGGAAACGTTGCACAGCATTTGAATGTAATCACACGGGAATGCTGGGGGGCCTGGACAAGTAGCCACAAGACAGACACAAGTCAGTGGGGAAGAGTCTGACCTGAGAAGTCTGATAGCAGGTGTTATGTATGGATGCATGCTAGTGTAGGAAACTATTGTAATAATTAATGATGGCCATAAAGCACAATGTGGACCTATTACAGCAAGCAAAAAATGAATTGTACAGGCTCTGCTGCAGAATATTGATTGACTGATTTGATGTACAGTTTGGGCTTTATCCTTTGAGAAGTGTTTTATGTGGCTGTATTTAGAAACAAAGAGTTATGTTTGCACTTTTTTCCCACCATGTAATTTTTAAATTATACAGTTTTCCAAATCCATTAAGAGAACAAAGATTTAAAACTAAGATAGAGGATAAAAAGGTGCAAAGCCCCCAGAAAGTTGTTATTTCCTGAAAAATGCCAGATTGGGTATAGGGTCATT
>WKFP01015219.1:234061-269092 GCA_011057875.1 Pterocles orientalis
ACCTCAAGTAAACCTGGCAACCCTGAGTGGATGAGTGGGTTAATCCTGAGTGATGTGGCAGTCAGAGAGTGTAAAACCTAGTGACAGGCTCATTAGGTGCTGAAAGACTTTGTACTTTGCATAGGATGGAAGTGCTAAACCCTGTGTCGTGACCGAATATCAATGAGAGAACTATTTACCGCCTACTTTTGCAGTTGTTGGTCTTCACTCTCCGTCCTAACCTGTTGTGTACTGTTGCTAGGTACTCTTAACTGCTGGTTATGTTTCACCCCAGTGGGGAATTGGGAAAGTGATAACTGCAGAACAGTGGTGGTGGCTAATAAAACCGTAAATCTAAAATGAGCCCTGCCTTCACTACCTTATTACTTTTTCAAGAATTCTTCCTTTGGGGTAAAAAACTGTTGAGTCAGAAAGGGATAGGGACAAGTGATGCAGGTTTAGATACTAAATAAGTATGTTCAAGGGATATCACCTACCAAAGCAGTCATTCCCTCCCTAAGTTATGGCAAAATATCCTGCCTGTCTTTTTCCTTTAGCTGGAATAAGGTGCACAGCTGCAGAGAGAGTTAGGATCTAATATGGACATTCCCCCAACATTAGTCATGTGAAATAATTAAAATAATACCTGCTAAAAGTGTAATATTTTTTTAAATTATTACAAGATCTTCAGAAATTCTCTCTCACTTAAAGGTAGGTAGCATTAAGCATTGAGAAAATTATAAGTACAAATAAAAATGCTTCAAATGTGTTTCTACAACTTCTGTATACAAGTCAGTATCTAGACGCTGTTTATTAACCATACCAAAAATGCTGTAGGTTGCCTCTTGCATTTGCTGTTATGAAGAGTAATGACCAAGTTAATAAGAATACGAAACAGCCAGCTAGGTATGAGAAAAAAACACGTTAAAAATGGAGGCTGTTCCTCTCATTGTAGGATGTGAGTTTAAATTTAAAAAATTAAGCAAAACCACACACAAAAGTACTTCTATCATTTGGAAAGTGAATTGATATTTTGTAAGCACCGAAAATGAAGGGCTGCTCATCTTGGAAGAGTTTTCCACTTTAATTTTTGTATGGCTTAGGTGTTAAGAACTCAAGAAACTAGAGACCTCAGGCCACTCAACAATGTTCCTGGTAACCAGCATGGTAAAACATGCTGACAAACATCTGTTTGGGGAGCACTCACTGCTACAGACTGGTGTGAATGGGGTCCCACTGGTGACAAGTTGTGCATATCTTGTTGTTTTGTTGTATTAAAACTTCCATGCCAGCAGCTATCCTTGCACAACTGGAGCAAGGCAGAGCTGTATTCATCCAGAAACGTGGTTGAAACTCCCTGGTATTTCTTTATAATAAAGTGTAGACAGGTTGCTTCTGATTGCAAGACTCAAGGATTTTGGAGACAGATTGAATGGTAAGCCAGGGAATCGTTGCACAGCATTTGAATGTAATCACACGGGAATGCTGGGGGGCCTGGACAAGTAGCCACAAGACAGACACAAGTCAGTGGGGAAGAGTCTGACCTGAGAAGTCTGATAGCAGGTGTTATGTATGGATGCATGCTAGTGTAGGAAACTATTGTAATAATTAATGATGGCCATAAAGCACAATGTGGACCTATTACAGCAAGCAAAAAATGAATTATACAGGCTCTGCTGCAGAATATTGATTGACTGATTTGATGTATAGTTTGGGCTTTATCCTTTGAGAAGTGTTTTATGTGGCTGTATTTAGAAACAAAGAGTTATGTTTGCACTTTTTGCCCACCATGTAATTTTTGAATTATACAGTTTTCCAAATCCATTAAGAGAACAAAGATTTAAAACTAAGATAGAGGATAAAAAGGTGCAAAGCCCCCAGAAAGTTGTTATTTCCTGAAAAATGCCAGATTGGGTATAGGGTCATTGCATAACTCTGCCCTGACCATAACTGCATGGTCTATATACCCTTTGCTTTTTCCCCTGGTCCAGTCTGGTTAACTGAGAAACATTTTTGAATTTTGGACAAAAAATTTCTGCCAAGTGCCAGTTTTTTCCTCCCTTTGTGTTGTTTGCAAGCGTGCATTTCAATAGCTGTGAGTATACATTCTTTTTTTCCTTATGAGAACAGTCTAGAAACTAACTTTGGAGCCCTTGGAATAGTGTGTGCAGATCATTACCTATGTAAGTCCCATTTAGTTTACTTGAGCTACATTTAAAATTAAATATGTTGTCCTGAAAATTGTTTTCCGGAACTGTCCTCAGAGTAGATCGGAAAGGATTCTATGCTTGAAAAAGATTGGTCCAGTGTTCCTAAACCTCTGACTGTGGGAAGCAAACATGATCTTTAACTGTTTTCCAGGGCATTGTTCCCCCTACTTTTCATACAATTTTAAGAAGTTCCTTTTGTTAACAGCATCTCAGCAATCACAATGAACAAGTTGACTAATGCTCTGGTTTGTTTGCTTCAAACTGGAGCAGAGTTAAAGTGCCGTCTGTGTCAAGGAACTCGCTGATTTTGCATCCTCTTTGAACAAAGAGAGAGAACAGAGGTTGTCCTGCTTAGGAACTGTACACACTGTAGTCCTCATAGTGTACACAGTTTGTGAAGACATACCTGGGCTACATTAACCTAAGCAGCCCCGATGCTGCCAGAATACCCTTGAGTGTTGACTGCAAACTCCCAAGAGTGGGAAGCTGTGAGTCAATATTGTGCTGACCTCCATACTGTAGTGACCACACCTCACTGAGCTCTCTGGGGTAGAACTCAACTTGGCTTCGCATGTGCAGTGTCTTAAAGTGTTTTCAGGCTTATTTCTAGCTTGGAGGAATAGCTATGACTTTGTATCTTCCGCGGAGGTGAGCTGCTGAGTGTAATGGATGCCTTGAGAGTACTGCTTCCCTGTGTAACGTGGTAAACCAGCCCCAGTATTGATTGTCTTAGGCAGAGCTTTCTGAGCAAGCAAAAATGCACAAGATGTTATGTTAAAAATCTATCTAAAATTCACTGCCATTTAACAACTGTTGCCATGTTTCCAAGTCTTTGGTTGTTATTTCTGTCTTGCTAGTGTCTTAGATTTTCTTCCTTTGTTTAATTAGAGTTATCAAAACGTTATAGGTGAAGTTGCCTACTGTTTGTACTTCTGCGAATGCCTATTGGATTATCTTGTCAGACGCATCTTCTTCCCCATCCTCTCCAACAGCCTGAGATGGTTCACCAGGTTTGGAATGAGTCTACTTCCAAAACATCCTTCTCATGTTGATACTGCCCTGAGAGCAGGACCATGGAAAGGTAAGCATGCATGGCTGTTGGTAGCAATTAATTAGTAATCTGTATCCGTTCTGAAGCTCAGTTTAAATAGTCCAGCCTTGCTTTCCCCAAAGGTTTACCTAAACTTCTGCAAAGAAATCATACGAGACTAGATGCGTTTCAGCAGAATATATTTAGGAGACAGCTGGGCCTGACCTCTAGTCTTAATGTTTAACAGGCTTTCTGTTTAGAGTAAATGATGAGTAGCGTGTACTTTGTGCCTCCTAGAAGACCAAACTCATTCTCTTTTACTGAAAATTTCCTGCCTTATCTGCATAACTAAATCTTCAGAAGCTGTCCTCCTTTCCGCAGTGAGTGCCCTAAAAACCAGATGGAGGAATCTAGTTCGCTGTCTCAAGAAAGTGCTTGAAATGACAGCCTAAAGATGACTATCTGGATGTAAAGTTTCATGGTGACATGCCATATAATATTGAGATCCTAAATGTAATTCTAAATTAAATAGTCCAGTTACAGATTTTGTGCAGCTGTGGTACCTAAATATTCTAGTAGCTTTACATAGTTCTCAAACAAATTCAGATTTTAAAACTCAGATTAGTGCACATGCAGTTGGTGCAGATTTTTTTTTTTTTTACTAAAAAACTATCTGGAAAAGGAATCATCATTTCTTTCTAACATTGTTTGGAGCTATTTTTTCTAGTTTAAACCAAACCTGACGAAGTTTTGGTCATACTTCCAGCCCAGTAATTTTTCTACAGCAATCTACCATTATACCTGAAAATATTAAACTAATGTCTGATATTTCTGTTCTGTGCTAGAAAATTCCTCAGGGGAAAGATCCTTTGTGTCTCCATGAAAAACAAAAATATAAACTGGCCAGGTTGCCTCCATTCAGAAATGATTCAGACTTCCTAAGTGTTAAGCATTTTAAGGCAAACTTTTGCAAAGTTTACTGTACCCTTGCTTACAATGGGCTTTCATTCCTTATCTTGATTTTATGCAGGAATGAGTAAAGACAGTGCTGAATATGTTTATTTTGCACGTAAACTGACAGAGTAGAGCTGTGTTTAGCTGTCGGTTGAAGAGGGTATTTCATCTGAATCAAACGTGTGTGTTAGCAGAGATGACAGAGAGTTACTTTGTCATCTGCCAGGCTGAGCAAGTGTATTGATGAGGAAAGTTCCCTCTCAATAAATGTGTAAATCTGTGTGTGTAGTTGAAGAAGATGGGCAGAGATAGTCTCTAAGCAGTAGATGGGTGATTTTTACAGGTAGCAGTTCTAACTCAAGCGTAATGTTTTCCTTCTGGCTCTCATGCTAGAGGGTTCATGTGCTCTGACCTTTACCTGGTCTGACTCTATGGCTGTGCGTGTCCCACTGGTGTTAGTGGGAAGGAGCAGTGCTAATGGTCTCTGTCAGTGTGTTTGCACTGGGGAGAGAGCCAAGCTAGCTGTAATTAAGATAGAGTAGCAGAAGCAGTCTAGCTGTGGTCATAAAGAGACTCCGTGCTTTTATGGGAATAGTGCTTCCATCAGGCTGTCCTGCTGGCTTAGAAATAGCGTTTATGCTTTGCACCACCCGTGCTTCCTACCTGGTGATCCAAAGATGCTCCTTGAGACATAGACTGTGGTCCATGAAATGACTAGAATTGCTTTTTTTCTCTTAACATAAATATGCATTTCTCTACAAAGCAGTGGGAGAAAATAAAAGGAAGGAATGAACACCCATAGTTTGGTCTGATTTTTACTTGGTTATATAGGAACAACTGCAACAGTACAGAGAGTCACCATGGCACAAGATGGGCAGTGATTTCTCAGTTTAAAGGAGGCTGAGAAACACTGTACAGCTCTATGCTGTTGCAGCTGGTTTGTATCATATATCATATGATATATGTATCATATCTCCTTCCAGAAGGAAAATGTATTTTTAAGCCTGACTGTGAGAGAGGAGGAGTGACTGTATAGTGGAGAAGACCTCTTTGTACAGTTATAACAAGGAAGAGCACTCCTTGGAAAATCTTTTCAGAAATTTTATGTTTGCATTAGACACCATAGATATCTAAATGTAGAGTGGCAGGTTGGAGTGGGGACAGTGACACTTTCTGAGCCATTTCTGGCTGTCCTTAGTCCTCTTATCATTCTCCACTGAGCTGTCAGCTCCTGCGGCATTGAACTATCATTTCAACGTCCTCTGGTTTGGTGGAAGGGTAGCCATTCCTTTGAAAGAGAGTAGGATTTATGCCAGTAGTTCAGAAAGGACCATGGAAAATAACTGCCTACCTCAATCTAATTTGCTGCCAGCACTTTTTTCCCTAGCTATTTTTTTAATGGGGTATGTGATTCGTGGGGAAACAAAGTTGACTTACATTTACAGCTTGCATAATCTCTGCCGAATACCAGGAATCCCCAAGGCTCCAGCACTGCTCTTGGTGAAACAGCAGGCTTTTCTGAATGGCTTGCATTTCTCCTGCCATTAATTCTTCTTTAGCTTTTTCTGCTTGTCTCTTTCCCTTTGCTCATCTAGTAACCTGAACTAACATTATTTACCTCCCTCAGGTCTTTTTGATTTTAGATTTTTCCCTGTGATTAGTCATCTGTGTCAAGAGAAAACTGAAGCAAGTTTACAGTATTGGCTAGTGCAAAGATTGCTCATGTAAAGAAGAAAGATCTAGCTTCCCAGTTCACTGACAGTATTGTGGAAATATGCCTGTAGAGGAGGTTACTTGGAAGGCTTTTTGTTATATTACTTTCTCTTTATACCTTCTCTCTTAGCTTTAACCTGAATATGTCTTCTGATGCTGTATCATGCGGGTTAGCGCATCCCACTGCAGAATATGTCCCACATTTAATCCAGAACACAGTGACATTTAGGCACACTTGTGCAGATCCTGCAAAAAGTTAAGAGGTCTAAGCAGATCAGTATTTAATTTTGATACAGTAAATGGCATTTCTATTTATTGTTTATCTGGTTAAATTTTAAAGGCAGAGAGCTTTTCCTCTAAAAGTAAACTTTAAGTAATGAATTCTAGGAGACTGAAACACATGATGTTTCCATGGTGGTTCAGACTATTTTACTGTTGTCTATAGTATCCTAACACTGTCGGTGACCAGAGGCAGAAAGGTAAAGTAGAAAAGAGGGAACATGGCTTATTTTATAGTGATTTTTTAAAGTAACTTTATGTTGACCTGCACAAAGCAATCTTGGCTCATGCCTGGAGCTTCCAGACATTATAATAACAGCTTTTAAAGATAATTTTTTAAAGATTATTTTTGTTTTCATGTAATGAAATTCAAATGTATAAAAACTTTCCCCTTCATCCCCATCCATACCATTAATCTTACTCTCAGTCTGGACTTATTGATGTAAAGTTATTGTCTATGTGTTTAGGTAGAAATTATGAGAAAGTGAAAGCATAGAAATCATGGAATCATGGAATAATAAAATAGTTTGGGTTGGAAGGGACCTTTAAATGTCACCTAGTCCAACCCCCCTGCAATGAGCAGGGACAACTAGATAAGGTTGCTCAGAGGCCCATGCAACCTGACCTTGAATGTTTCCAGGGATGGGGCATCTACCACTTCTCTGGGCAACCTGTGCCAGTGTTTCACCAACCCCACCATAAAAAAAACAATTCTTCCTTACGTCTAGTCTAAATCTACCCTCTTTTAGTTTAAAACCACTACCCCTTGTCCTGTTGCAACAGGTCCTACTAAAAAGTCTGTTCCCACCTTTCTTATAAGCCCCGCTTTAAGCACTGGAAGGCTGCAATAAGGTCTCTCTGGAGTCTTCTCCAGGCTGAATAACCCCAGCACTCTCAGCCTTTCCTCACAGGAGAGGTGTTCCACCCCTCTGATTGTTTCTGTGGCCCTCCGCTGGACCTGCTCCGACAGGTCCATGTCTTTCCTGTACTGAGGACTCCAGAGCTGGATGCAGTACTGGATGCTACACTTGATGACTTCTACATTTAGCACAAAACTAAACCACTCCCAATACATATATCACAGCTGTCAGGGAAACTTAGTCCAAATCAGGGTATTTGAGGTTGTACACAGTACTTGACAACTGGCATGTATTCTTTATTATGTTAAAATGGGGTTAATGCAGCTCGTATTTTATAGTTCTGGTGAAAGGTCTCTGCCCTTGCTGTGTTCAGGCTTTCCGTTATCTCCCTGGCGTACCAGCTGTAGGAAGGAGCCGTCTGAAAGGTCCTGCACAGCCTGATTGAGGTATGTAGCATCTGCACCATGTAAAACCACAGGTATGGGGTTTTTCCTGTTTTCTTTTATCTTTTTTCTGCATGTTCCTTAAGAGAAGGTTCAGTGGGTTTCCTCCACACAATCTTGTTAGCTTTGAAAGTGCAGAGGGGGAGGCCTTGAGGAAGCCTTTGTTCGAGATCCTGGCAGTGACAAAGTCAAAGGTGACCAGCAGTACTGTGTTCACAGTCTTAGCTGGAGGGATAGACACGACTGTGGATGAATGATGGGAAGGATAAGTGACAGGAAGAATTCCTGCAGGGCACTGGACCTCAGCAGAGCAGCTACCTCTTTGTATAAGCTCTACTTTCCATCTTTTAAGCTTTTTACTGCTATTACATTCTTGAAGACAGCTGCCCCATCCCTGTGAACTCCCTAGTGGGCTCCTAAACCTAAGAGAGTACCCTGATGTTATTGCAAAATAAATACAGTTTACTACTATTTGCATCACTTTTCAGTTCACGTGTAAAATTTTTAGTGTACTGTACAAAAATACCAAATTATTTCATAATCCATCAACATTGCTAGCTTTCGTGCCTTAGACTGAGGTGCTATGCTACGTAATTTCAGCCTAATGAATCCCATAATATTCTGTACCTTGACCCAAAATTTCTTTTTACCCTACTTTGCCCTGAATTCATGTGTCCTCTGATGCCCAGGGCAGAATGTCAGTTTGGAATAAAGAGATAGCACATAATACATGGAAATTGGAGGAGGTGATGGATCCAAGGGCATGATGACAGCCTTCTATTTCTTTACTTACTGAAAAAGGAAGTAAGGAAGCCAAACCAAAAGTCCTCAGTGTTTGAAAGGATAACACCAAAAATTGCACAGCATAGAAAGGTGTTATTGCAATCTAGTGATGCTCACAGCAGGCAGCATCAAATGTTGTAGGAAATAGGAAGTCCACAGCAGATGCTGGAGTTGTATCAGGCTCTGCTGCTTTCTTGCAGCAGAGGTAGGTGGGTGAGTTAGAGGATGGCAGCTGAGATCTCCTGCAAAATGGTTCGATTTATGGCTGCAGCTGGCAATATCATAATGCCAAAGATAATAAAAGATTTAATCTACAGGATCGTTTGGCACAATAACAAATGGTCGCAAAACTGGCCCTGAATAAATTGAGATGGAAGAAGGTTCTCATTATTGGTGTCAGGTTCTGAAGCAACTCTCAAGGTGAGGCATTGAGAAGGGGGAAAGGGGAGTGCTGAGTGGGGTGTTGCTGCCATTTCGTGGATACTGTAGGGTGTTAACAACTGAGTTAGGAAGGGACTGGGCTCTGAGGCAGTGGCTGGATTCCCAACCTGTCTCCTGTGTTCTCGCCTTTTTTTCAGGTCAGGATAACAATAATGATCAACCTTTTCTAATTTTTAACAGGGCAAGGTACCCGAGTTGTGAACCAGCCTTCATGTCTTTGTTTTAGGCATCCAATGCTGCAACAATATAATCCCAAGACACATTAATAAGGCCCTGTCTAATTAACAAGGTTATTGTCTAACCCTGAATCATGGTGGTCAATTCTGTTGTTTAATAAGTGTTGGAACAACAACATTTCCTTTCTGTCTGCTTACCCAGCTTTCTTGACAGGCAGAGAGAACAGGTCTAACTGGCCAAAAACGTGGTTTCTGGATGACATTTATTGTGATAAAGTGTGACATTCAAAAATCTGCCAATCGGATCTTGTGGAAATGCAAAATTATCTGGGTCTGGCCACCCTGGAGACTCAAAGTACAATATGTCCATACTGGATAGGTTGTTAACAGCTTCTGTAAAAATTCAGGTGGAAAAACACTTCAGTTTTTACCATAATTTTCATATGTTCTTGTATTTCTGAAATACTTATTTTTCAGTTGTAAAGTAAAACCATGTCTGTATTCTATGTCTCTTCTCAGAAAATTACAAGTCCAACCGATTTTAAGTCAGTCTTGCTTAAGCCAGGGAGACTCAGTGGCCTCCAGTATGGCATTCAAATGCTGTACTTTCAGATATAGAGCAAGACTTCTATCAACTCAGTAAAAGTCAGTATTCAACAATAGCTGTTTTTTGGAGCCACAATGAAATATCCCTACTGTGTCTAAAAAATGGGTTATTTTGGTTCCCAGTTGCCAGTTGCATCCTACTCAGTATTCTGACACTTGGGATTATTTCTGCTTCATCCTTGAAAGCTTTCCCAGTACATATTAAGCAAGCTGAAACTCATAACTGAAGTTCTGTCCTCGCATGACTTTGTTCTCTCATTTAAAAAAGCCAAACAGAAAAACACCATGAAATTTGTTCCTCTTTCCTGACCAAGGTTAATATAGCTTCTCTTTAATGAGTCATCAGACTTTTCAACTGATAGTTTATCAATTAGATTTGTCTCTCGCTTTTTTTTTACACATGAAGTATAAGTGATCTATGCCAAAAGTTTAAACCTTTTCTTTTGAACTTATGCCACTACATAGTATAAGCCGGGTCATCTTAATACCATTTACTTTATCAAGTCCAACTGCTTTAATGCATTTACTTCTGGCAGTGTTATGGTAAATATGTTTGTCATTCAGGCAGTGTGCCATATAATATCTTAATATCTTTTATTTTTTTTTTAAATCTCTAGATTTGTGACTGTACTCTGACTTTTGTTTTCTCATGCAGTTTAAAACTTGGGTTTGCCTTTCATCCCTTTGTGACTTTACAGAGCTGTAGCAGGTCTGGTTCCTCAAACCAAAACAATCTTAATGCCTCCCATATAAGAACAGAGATGGGAGAGTTTTACACATCAGAGCAAAATCCCATTTCATTTGCTGTCTAGGATGTCCATTTGTTTTCAAATGTCCTTGTAGCTGACTACTCTGCTATCAGGCCTATAAACATAAAAGGGTTGTGGCTCTGAATTCAGAGAAGCTTAGATATAATTGAAGAGTTTCATTTACAGTCATAACATAAAAAAGACATGGACCTGTTGGAGAGAGTCCAGAGGAGAGCCATGAAGATGGTCAGAGGGCTGGAGCACCTCCCCTATGAGGACAGGCTGAGAGAGTTGGGGTTGTTCAGCCTGGAGAAGAGAAGGCTCCGAGGAGATGTATAGCAGCCTTCCAGTACCTGAAGGGGGCTACAGGAGAGATGGGGAGGCACTCTGCATCAGGGAGTGTAGTGACAGGACAAGGGGTAACGGGTATAAGCTAAAAGAGGGTAAATTTAGACTAGACATTAGGAAGAAATTTTTCACTATGGGGGTGGTGAGACACTGGAACAGGTTGCCCAGGGAAGCTGTGGATGCCCCATCCCTGGAGGTGTTCAAGGCCAGGCTGGATGAGGCTTTGAGCAACCTGGTCTAGTGGAGGGTGTCCCTGCCCATGGCAGGGGGGTTGGAACTAGATGATCTTTAAGATCCTTTCCAACTCAAACCATTCTGTGATTCTGTGATACAGTTGTATGAAGACACTTAAAAACAAACATTTTCTGGAAGAGCTGTTTAGTTTGCTCTCAGATAGTGCTGCTGGTCTACAGGAGAACACAGAGAAGAACTGTCTCAATCTGACACAAGAGAAAAGATCTTTCCAAACATTCAAAAATTTCAACATTAAGAATAGCCATACTGCTATTTTTCACGCTGCCCTCTCAATTTATGAGTGAAACAGTCTTCTAAACAGGAATATGCTGATTCTCAGAGTGATACAGCTGGGGAGAGATGGGGAGAAGAGTCCTATTCCTGCCCTTATAAAGACTCTTTCTTAGACTTAGATGAGTATAGAAACCGTTATGTAGTGCTTGGAATTTTCTTTTTTTCAGATTGGAATTGCAGTAGAGTGTAAGGAAGTCAGGGAGGCATCTTTCAGTGAAATTTATTGTGAGTTGACAACACCAATTTTTTTAACCTCTTTTGAAAAGCTCAGCTTTAAGTCTTCCCTCCCCCCCCTTTCTTTTATTTTCTTTTCATTTCTGGATTCAGAAAGTCTAAATAATTATTGTCTTCCTCCTGCTACACCTCCCAACTTTTTTGAAGAGACTGTGATTTGTACTGCCATGGAAGTACTACATTTTTATGAGTTACATTCTCTCTTTGTGCGTGTGTGGAAAGGGAGGGAGATCATCTGGGAGGATGTGTAACTTGTTTTCTCACAGTTGCTGCATTTCCCTTTCTTAAAACTGTTTGCCTGGGCTGCTCTTTCTTACTGTGTGTTTATAATCCAAAGTAAATTTCATACCAACTTTTTTTGTCTAAAGTAAATGTTCTGAAGAAATGTGCAGAAGTCTAGCATAATTTCAGCTCTCTTCAGCTTAGATAACACATCTGAGGAAACCAACCCTCAAAGCCTCCACGCTTGATTTTTCTGTTCCCTGTCTTTCATTTCTAGCAGTAAAAGTCTCCTTGTAAGTAGACTACAAGAGCCAAGGTTCCCTGTGGCAGAGACACTTACAACTTCATATATTTGGATAATTCAAGTTTCTTAGCTGATTGTTATTTTCATCTTTCCCCAGTCAAAATACAGAATGAAAAGATTTTCAGGATGAAACCCTGCCCTTATTTGAAGGCCACTGTGAAGCTTCCATTGCCTTTAGCTGGGCTAAGATACCTCTCTAAGCATTTTTAATCATTTACTCTCTTTATGATGTTCTCAAGCAGGAGAACATACAATCCTTAAAAATGTCCTACAAGACTAAGAAATTATCTGGGAGAAATTTGGTCCTGGAGAGGCGACTGTTGACATTCCAGCCACGCTACAGGCAGAGTCTGAGAGGGCTTTTTAACCCACATCTGTATACGGTGAGTATTGAGCACCGGTCTGCCTTGCAGCCTGTTATGAGTAATAGCTAGTCAAATAGTATTTTTTCTCTTAAAAAAATGTTAGTTCAATTGAGACAGTCATATGACTGCTAATAACATGCACAGAGATGTATGTGGTCCTCTGCTATACTCACCTTCTCTAAATACCCGTTATTTACATCTGCTTTCCTCTGTCATAGGACGATGACATTAGGACCAGTCATGTGATGCAACTTAAGGTTTGGTGTGATGGTCTTTCATAACAGGGCTACTACCTTGTTCTTTACAGATCCTTTTGCTATAGAGTAGTGGGGACTTGGAGGGAAGCTCTGAATGGTGCATAGTCCCAAGGTGATGTCCTGGTCTTGCAGCAAAGATTCTTGGCAAGTAAAGATAGCTGCTGTGGGTGACAGATCCTTCAGATCAGGTTCTGAAGAAAAAGCAGTGATTGGCAGAAATTATCTTTAAAATACGGATTTTGCTGCTCCCTAGCTTATTGTGAATCGTGTTATAGCCTAAAAAATCCAGCCAGTGCCTGTAGCTGTTATTTCCCAACGGTCCTAGCAATTCTAGCCATCTGTAAGCAGGATTCAAATTAAGAAAGAATGAACACAGGTTGTGAAAAAATTCTAGTTTGGGTGGAAACTATTGTTGTGTACCTTTTGGACTCCTATTGACATTTTTCTTTAATTAACAAAAGATTAATATGAGAAGTGTGTTGGTTTCAGGGACTAATTAATTGTGAGATTTTCTGGAAGGATAAAAGATACCTTCTGTTTTAACAAATTGGAGCCTTGGTACAGAGACTTGGAATTACAGAGCACGCATGTTGCCATGCTTGTGGTTGTGACCTGAACTCAAACCTGACAAAGGATGCTGATTCTACTAATATGAGTTTTCTTCTTATGGAATTTTATTGGACTGAAAGTCTGTATGCTTCACATGCTGTTTTTCATGGCTAGGAGGGTAATGGATGGAGGACAGGGAGTTCAGTCAGTAATTCCTTTGGGATAGTGCAGCTTGTTAAGCTTAAAAAGACTAGGGGAGTTCAAGACATGACAGTTTCTGACAGTCCCACTTGTGTTTGTCACTTCAAGAGCACTGGATGTGTTTGCAGTTGAGCTTTCAACAGTAGCTAATTCAGTGCTGAATCAATCACTAAAGCTTTCAGAGCAGTTGGGACTTTGGAAAGGAAGAAGCTGAGGATAGAAGGACCCTGAAAAATAAAGGAGGAGAGAATTCTCAGTGCATCTAGTCCCTTGCAGAATTAAGATTTCACTGTGTGTGTGGCAGTTGAAAGGAAGTGGACTAAAACGGCTCCTTTTCTTGAAAACTCCATACAGTGAATTCCAAATGTGCTTAAACTTACTGCTCTCACTGCAAATGAAGCATCATGGAAGGTCAAAAAATCTGCTTGCACAGAAGTGTTTTAATTAGTCACTTTATGCATCCCCATCGCACTACTCTTGCAACGACACTGAGGCAGGAGTCAGGTCTGTCCAGCAGCATCTTGAACCATCTGCTTTCGTATGGCTGGTTCTGCTTCATTTATTTTGACTCCTCTGCATTCCGTCTGACTTCCAAATTTGTCTTGGTCTCTGGATATCCAAGCGCATGCCTAGACATGTGAGCATGCTCTGGTAATGACGCATACCTTTCCTTGGTGATGATGTAATTTTTCCCATCAATCCTAGTTTTGGTGTAGAATTTAGTACTTCCAATCATTCAGATGAAGCATGGATAACATCTGCGCATCCTCTTTTTTCCTAGTCTTGTCTCTCTTTCCAAGGACCATCTGTTGCAGAATACTTGCACTCTTCTGAAATGGCCCTTTTCCTTTGAGTTTTTATTTCAGAGTTTTATTTCTGTCTTTGCTTCAAGCTCCTATACGTTATTCCCGTTCCGATGACTGTCTACCAGATTTGGATCTTCCCAAAACATAATGTTCTCTCGATTCTGTTATACCTTGATTACCTTTCAGTGCCTTGCCTCTGCTTAGCCTTTCTTTCTCTGTTCCCAGGAACTCTGTTCACCACTGTTCTTGAGACAACTGATCATAATGTTTTGGTCTAACAGTGACACTTGCAAAGTCTGCATGCTGACAGATCCCCAGGGTGAAGCATAAACTATATATGCTGTTATAGTCAATGAACTGCAGTATGGTTTTGTTTTTTTTCCAGCTCTCCTACCTTAAACTAAATACATCCCTGTCTAGCCACTACTAAAAGAATTAATGTCATTCCACAGGTTTTTTTCAGAAAAAAAAGTAAAATCTGTTCTTCAAAAATATTTTTGGAACTGCCTGACTGTGGAAATTTGCTAGACATGTTCTAATATAACCTTGGTCAAGCCAAGGTTTGATGCTTAAAAATTTTTAACCTACCAGGAAGTTTGTTTTTCCTGCTAAAAGCTCTCTCTGTGTGTGTGTGTCTTTGGATTGCCATGCACTAGGTACAACAATAATACTATCATGAGCCATCAAATGTTCAAAGATTTTTTACTAAACACTCGTAGACTCTGCAGTGGAAAGTCCTGCATGAAACCTATGGCTAATGATGTCCATCATAAAGAAAAGATACTGTAATTCTACATCGTGCTTTTTTTCAGCTGTTCTTAGAGGTAATATTCTGTTTGCATCCCAGTGCAAAATCCTGTTCAGATGTCTTGTGTTCATTTCAATTGGAACAAATGCCATGACTTTAGGCACACAGAGGAAGTATTCATAGTGTTCTTCCTCAGGTAATTCATTCAGATGATTAAGTGAGGAGACTGGTCTCCTTAAACTCCGTCCATAATCAATCAGTGGAGTGAGAGGCTCCTCCACTTGACAGCCGATAGCAGGAGCTTAACAAATGTGTCTGTAGCTGTAACTGTATTAATAAAAAGGGGGAGGTAGAATAGATTGCACCCACTTTGCTTGCAGCAGATTTTTTCTAGAACCCACTAGGCCCCTTCTCATAGCATTGGCCATGGCTGGGTTGTCTTCTGGCCAGCATACAAGGGCTGGGTGATCTTAAGACATAAGAATTTTTTCCCTCAGTTCAAATTGCCGCCAGTTGGCAGTGACTGACTCCTATACTGGTGCTTTCATAGGCATGTAGTATTTGATGAGTGTTTGGTGGTGAACCAAAGTAGTAAAAAATACCATGCATACTGTCCAGACAGTGTGGCCTATAGCTTGAGTGAACTAACACTGGACTGCAACTTGGAGTAGTGTCCTGGTTTCGCATGTGACAGAGTTAACTTTCTTCACAGTAGCTAGTAAGAGACTATATTTTGGATTTGTGCTGAGGAGAAGGCTGATAACATACTGATGTCTATAGATGCTGATAGAACAGTCGAGGACATTTCAGCTTCTCTGCTGTGCCAGTGTCTGCAGGGGCAGAGAAGCTGGGGGGGGAGCACAGCCCCAATTAATAGCCCAGGATTCAACATGAGGTTTAGGATTGAGACCCAAATTGGCCAATGGTCTATTCCAAATCATGCACGTCATGCCCAGTATATAGATGAGACTCCATCCAAAAGCTCTCTTGCTCTGGGTCGCCTCCCTCTGGGTCGCCCCTCTCTCAGGGTCGTCTCAGTCACTTGGGCTCTTATCTTTGCTGGGATTGCAGTTTTGGGAGTCTCCGTGCTTTGGGATCGTTAGCTGGCAACGGACTGAGCCTTAGTCATCAGGTGGTGAGCAGTATCACTGTGTATCACACATTTTCATATTTGTATATAATACTATTATTTGTATATATTACTATCATTATTCTCATTATTATTTCCAATTTTATTGTAGTTTAGTTATTAGATTGTTCTTATCTCAACCCACGATTCTCTTTTCCTTTTATCCCTTTAATTCTCTCCCCAGTTCCTGGGATGGAGGAGTGTGAGTGCCCGGTGTTGTGATGTTTGGCTTCCAGCCAGGGGTTCAAAACCACAACAAGGGGTCTAGTAAGCTCAATCCAGAATAAGCCTTGGAGCAAGTGGAAATGCATGAAAAAAGAGGGGACAGAACACTAAGGTGCAGCAGTAAAGACCCAAAGTGCATTTTCTGTGGGTTTTTTCCCCCTTTTTTTCAGGGAAGCCACAACTGAATTAAGCTGTGATCTTTCTACAGTTGCTAAGCCGTGGAGAAGTCACCCCCCCCGGCTCTTTTCTGTTAGTTCTCCACTTAAGTGCTGAACACCAGACTTCAGCTCTGAGGTACCATGTTACCCTGTTCTGGGTGGAATGATTAATGTGGAAAAATTACAAAATAGCGAGGAAGACAGATGGAAACATTAAAAGATGCTTTTTATGTAGTTAAACCAAGGTTTTGTTTCCTGTCTGACAGCTCCCCTCTCTCTGGACTCTTGGCTCTGTCTCACCTCTCTTCCCATCTGGCCATGTCCTGATTTCCCCCTGGGGCTGCCAAGTTTCGGCCTAAGACTGGGATGAGACTTGGAGCTCTTGAACATATCCAGGCTGCCATGTGCAGTCATATTGGTGGGAGTAGGCTCTCTGTGGGTCAACGTCTACCTTTTGGAAAGTTAATCACCTCTTTGCTCCTTCATCTTTCTCAGAAGTTGTGCCTTGCTGCTCAATGCCAGGGCTTGCATGGCACTGCAGTGAAAGCTTTATACCAAGTAGCATGGAGGTAGTAGCATCTACATACACATAATACCTGTTCTGAGCACGAATGTAGTTTTAATGACCAATCCTAAATAACCTGTTTGCTATACTGTAGCTCTTGACTACTACAGCCATCATGGAGAGCACTCCATTGTGCTAGGCAGGGAATGAAAATGGTTCCTGACGTGGAGAACTTTCAAAGTACAGGACAAGAGAGCAAGTGGCCATTGAAAGCAGATAGTGAAAACACATGCTAAAAATAAAGATGTGCACTTGAATGTATTTCTTTCTCCTCTTTTTAGCCAAGTACCAGACTGCCAGTGGAAGGGCGAAACAGTCCCACCTGAGGGTCATTGCAGTGTTTCTGAGTTCCTTTAGGTAGCCGTGTTATTTCTGTTCTTAAAAAAGATGATTTGAACAGTACTATAGCAGGAGCTTTGTTGTCCTTCACAGTGAAACTTTGCAGTTGGTAGCTGGAGAAGGGAGAATGTGAGGATGGAAAAGCCAATTGGGTCAAAGGACTTTTGGAAACCCAGACAGGTTTTTTAATAGTGGTTCACTAGCTTCTTGGCTCTTCAGTGTTCCAAGCTTCAATTGCAGTATCATAACAGAAAATTCAGATTGCATTGAATACCTTATTTTACTCTGTCTCCTCTGGTCCTCCAGAATTGAACTACTCATGCACCCCTCCTGCCTTGCTCTTTTTCTTTCCCTTTTCCCCTTCTCTTCCCTTCCCTTCTTCTTAGATCTAGTTTTAAAGTGCTGTTTTTGTCAGAATTGATGTGGAAAACAGAGTGCTTTTCCTCTCCATAATCATCATGATGTAAGATATATTGATGTGGATCCACCTCACACCCTAGAGTTTGCTTCATTGCATTTTGCAGGAAATATGGAAGTAGACATCCAATGGGTCAGCGAGAGGGTCTATCACTCCCTTGCTCTGTGAGGATCACACTGTATCCATTTGGCCAAGGATATGTGTGATGGGTTGGCCCTTGGCTGGGGGCCAAACCACACACCCGCTCACACAGTCCCTGCCCCCACCCAATGATAGGGGAGAGATATGTCAACAGGAAGAAATTACATCTCAGTTTATGAAGCACAAGAATGAACTGTTTACAAAGATCAACCTGTGGTAAATGATGTTCATTTATTTAAAAGACACCCTGCGTTTCTAACTAGCTTGGATGTGAACGCTAGTGTGTTAAAGACCAGGTGGAGCCCTCAGGTGATTAAAGCTGTATATGTGTATAACTTTGAAGGGAGAGGAATTGTGTTACCGCATTTTCACAGAGGTGGAAAGTGGGAACATAGAGACTATATTCTCTACCTAAAGACACATTACTAAGTTTGGATCAGAGCTGGGAAGTTTCAACATTTTTAACTCCTAGTCTTGTACTTCAGCCACAGGATCATATTTTCCTTGTTGGTATTATGCTCTGATACGCAGCAATGCTAATGTGAAACAGAGGCTCTAATTCTGGATCCTCTTAGATCCTCCTTTATGCTCTAGACTAGGTCACAAGTCCTGGATCAAGCTCTCAAAGACTAAAGACCTTAGCCAGCTGGATCAATGATGCAAAGAAGATTTATCTATGTGACTTAATTGTTGTGGAATGGTTTTCTTTCTCTTCCAACTGCATTTCTTGTCTGTTTACAATTTATTTTCTGTCTCATGTAATTTAATGATTCATGCTTTATACTGTACCAGAGCAGGAACATTTAAATTTATTTGTGTAAAATTAACAGTGACCTCATTGTCTTTTACTGCTCTTGCACACTTTTCCATTCTGCAGGCATAGCAGTGGAGAAACTGGTTTCATTCCGCTGGCTGACCTGCAGTACTGCATGGAGGTCTGTGATGCCACCGTGTCGAGTTTACCATTCCGGTGGGGGAAAGTCTCTGAAGGAGCAGAGTATGGCAGTTTGCAGAAGACTTCCCTCCACAATTTACATTTACACTTTTGGCTGAGGGACAGGTGATGTACACCACTAACACAGTGCAAGTTTCAGAGCTTATTTGCAGCTCTGCGTTTAGGTGGCTGTAGGGTCTGTGTTGTGAATTGTCTCAATTTCTCTAAGGAATTTTTTTTAAGAAGAAAGTATTTTCACAGTGGGAATGATGTGAGGCAATAACAATGACAAGGTTTTTTTCTTCGTAGGGCACCTGAAGTCAGTTTCAGAGGTACAGTGAATCCAGCACACATCAGGAAGTCTGCTGTCCCCTCTGTATGACCTTGCTTTGGAAGCCTCAGGTATTTGGTATGCTGCCTAGCTCAGGAGAAAAGAAAGAGGGCAAACTTATTACCTATGCCAAAGTGGAAAGGGAACCTCATGAACTGCAAAGATTTGTAAATCAGGTAATTCCCACCTTGAAGAGGAGCTGGTCCATGTTGAGTTAAATAAGACAACAGCTTTTCCTGCTTTTTTTCTCCTATAACAGGTTAAAGAAAGATTCAGTAAAGTAGAAATTATGTTTTTCAAAAGGCTTAAACAAATGAAGGTTTAAAACAAGATAGTAAAATTCATATGAGACGTTTTGATATGTTTTATAATGCAATTGATACCTACCTTCAGCCGATAAGCACATTAGCATGTTGGGCTTCAGTCCATTCATAGCATGCATAGCTTCTATGTTGTTTCATATTGCTATGATTGCTTCAATAGGCTTTTTCCAGGGAAGTTTTTTTCAATATTTTTTCTGAGATAGCATTGATTTAATCAAGTTTACTCCTCTGGCTTATAGTTGAAGAAAATGGTCAAAAAAAGCATGGGCAAAGGGTGGCATAAGCAGAAATAATTTCAAAGGAAAACAGGGACGCGCCTTTATGGGGACAATAGTAGATAGACTAATGGATGAAATAATAGTGGGGGTTTAGTCAGGTTCTTCTGAATAGAAGGGAAGAGTGAAGGCTCAATCTGTGGGAAGTTAGATCCAGCTGCCCATTGCCTAAGGGCCTCTTCTAGCAGTTGAGAGTTACTGGGACACAGGAGTGCTTCAGCCTGTGCCCTACTTACATAGTCTTGCTTTGGAGGCTGCCAGAAATCTGTTGGGGAAAATATTCTTCAGCACCTAAGAATATCCTTCAAAAGGAGTAATTTTTTGAAGGAGACAACCTTCCCAGCTGCCTTGCATTGCTATTTTGGTTTCTCAGTACCATTTGCTCAACAACTGTATATGCTGCTATTCCTGTCACCCTGTGGGTACAGTTTTACTGGGGCTGTCAAGAGGGCTGGAGCTCCCTTGGCCAGGCACATGATGTAGGATCACCTTTACAGTTCCTCATGCCCCCTTGGGTTTGTGGCTTTGCCAGGTCATTTTCTGCTTGGTTTCAATCTTCTTCTCTAGGCAGGAGGTAGCAGATTCACTCTTTTGTGACAGCCAGCCTTCCTGAAATGAGTCATTTGTAGCTCTGCTGTGTTGTGAGCTCTCTGGGATCAGGGAAGGGGACAGAAGGTTGCTTCACATTGTTATTAACATTTGGATCCTCCTTGAGATCTGTGAACCCTCAGAAAAGAAAGCAACGGAGAGAGAGGCATTAGGGAGAAAGGAGGATGGTTAAAGGAAAATCAGAAAAGAAAGGAAAGGATTCATGTTCTAGTAGAGCGGGTCTGACTCACTGTCACTACTCTCTACAGATGAGCAAACAGTTGATTAAGGAAAAGAGAAGGTAAGGTGGTCTTACCTAATATGGACAAAACACTTTGCTAGCTGTGGGTCAAAAGGTTTGTCGTAGCAAGTCATTAATATATGTATTAAAAGATGCACTGCTTCAATAATCACATGTTCACCATTAGCTCTGTAGCTACCATCAGGGGATTGTCTTATAGGAGTGGACAGGAGCATTATTTTTTCCATATGTAGCTATGGGAATGGTTTGTAACAGATATCTTTCATCATGCTCCAAATACAACTAAACTTTACACTAGCTCTGGAAAAAAAGTGTCTTTTTATAATCTACTAGAAAAAGTGTTTGTGAAAAATCAACTGCTTTTTCTTTTGCCCAAACTAATTACTTTTATGAGTGTTCAAAATTAAACTTCTGTCGTGTAACCAACTCTTACTTACCCACACACACTCCCAGGTATTCAGTACTTTATGTTCTGTAGCACTCCATAGTCTCTGTGAGAGTTAACTCAGCTAATTTTTGCTTCTGCCGTTGCCAGTAGAATGGCAATGAAATAGATTTTAAAGAAGCTTCCTTTTTATTGAATGTTAGGAATAACTTATTTCAGATGGCAGGTTGAATAATCAAAAAATTAGGAAATGTTCTTTCCTATATAACTTCATTAGAGTAGAGTTCTTGCATGACTGAACTTAATAATGAAACCCCTGATGACTTCAGTAGGGAGAGGTTCGTACCTGAATCTGGAATATGTTGGAAGAATGAGTCTAGAAATCACCAAAGATATTCTTAGAATCCCTTTTTTCAGAGAGACCGAACTTCAGGGATCACAGCTTCACTGTAATCCTATGTGTTTATCTTGTTTTTCTGTTTCTCAAAACATCTGTAAGCAATGGCTAGTTTCTACTCATGCAGAGTAAAAGTCACCACATTGTTGGGTTAATTTCAAGAACTCTTTACAGAGTCATTAAAGTATTCTGAAATATTATCTGAACTAAAAATAAGAAACTTTCTAAAACTAGTAATCACTCTGGAGAAGACACTTGTTATGAGTCTCCAATTTCAATTCAATTGGAGATGCCTCCGTGACCTTGATGTTAGGCTAGTGCTTAATTGGAGGTTCGAGGGGTTTGTATCTGTCCTTTTTCATATGAGTTGCCATTACAGTTTTTAGCTTTCCTTGTACTAGTTTCTGATCAGACAAAATGTTAATGGTTTTGCAAGATGTTGAAGAACTTTTTATTTTGTTTTTTGTGCCCTTCCTAATGGTAGTTAGTGTTTTCACATGGATAAGAAGGGCTATTATGGAAGTGTTTTGTATGTTTGTGGTTTTATCTTGAAAGTAATTTCACTTAATAAAAACATGCTGCAGGTTTGTGCATGATGCTTGCACAGCAAACCACAGACAATATTTTGCTTGTCTTTCAGCCCAGAAAGTGTTGTTCAACACCACACTACTTTAGGCCTTAAACTGGGAAGAATGTCACAATTAACCCTTACTCATTTTTTTCTATTTTCATTCACACATCCCTCTTTTTGCATTTGCTCTTCATCTTCTACGCCCATTAAATCTCTGAAACTAAGGTGAAAGGTGCTGCTTGCATCTGAGCAGCACGTCATCTCAGCCCTGTCTATACCTATGACCCCATTTCACAATTGTTTTCTTCTGCATTGAAAGATTTTGAACCATTGGCTTTCTGACAGTTTTAAGCTCTAACCTGAAATACGCTGGGGCAGGCCTTGAATTATGATTCGTTTTTGCATTACAAATTTATTGCTTGTGGATGCTTGTCATGTTGTTATGCATCTCCACACGGATGACAGGATTCAACTTTTGCCTGTTTTCATTGGCTTCCAGTGGTGGACTGAGTAGTGGTGGGGTTTTTTTTGTTTTCATGAAGGGCATGTGAAATGTGCTGAGCAGAAACAGAACACGTTACGCTGTAATCCACTGGAGTATTATGTGCCCTTCATGCAAGTTGCATGACAGCCGCTGCCTTCTCTCTACAGGGGCACCATGCCTCCCCTCCATTCCCCTGGGCATTTCTTATTTTTGTTCATGAAATGTCAGGTTTATTTGTAACTGCATACATTGTGCATTCCTGCTAAATGGGACATTTGTTTTTCTTCCTTCCTTCCTTCCCAACCCAGTCAGGACACAAGTTTGTTCTTCCATATGCTCTCCAGTGATATGTCTCATTCAATTTTAAGTCTCTTATATAAAGGAGCTCTGCTTTGAGACTGCTTAATACTATTTGAGGGCCAGGTTGCTACTTGGATTTTGCATACCTATAAATCACACAAAATATCTGAATCTTGGTTTCAGGCATACAGAATTTCAGCTACTGTGTTCAAAGAGCAGGTAAAAAAGAAGAGTCAGAAATTTGTGAACTTTTCACTTTGCTGTGTCAACTTAGATGCCAGAGCACTGGTGCAAGTACAAGGTAGTTGCTGCAGAACAGGTCAATAGTAAATGCAAAAACCAGGTTTGCTGACAAAGAGATGAGCATGACTTCTATCACCCCCTGTGGCTTTTCTGAAGTTCTTGGTCATTTTTCATGTTTGTGTTAAAACTGACAGCTGTGGTGATAAATAGATGTCCCTACTTATTTATCCTCTGAATATTACCCTCTGAATCCTGCAGAAAAAGTTTCCTCTTTCTAGTTATACATTTTCATCTTAGCTTGCGCATTTGGTGAATGAGCAAAGGCCTTACTTGCCTGTTCGAGCTTAAGTTGGGAATGAGACTCCTACAATGTTTTAAGCAGTCATGTTACAAGATATGGATAGACTTTGTATAACCATGAGGTGGGAGCTAGCGCCAATTAATTTTTTCTTTTCCATTAAATCCAAAAGCTGTGGATGTGCTGTAAGCAGAGCTGCATCATCATGGTTCCTAGAATGATACAAAGTTTGTTATACATAAAGCTAACACTGATCAATTCTGTCAATATGTGGTCATCGTGGCTTTGTTTGCAGGGGCTGGGTGATGTGTTGCTTAATGGAATGCAGCGTTTGAGACCGGACTACAAGATCTCAGCTAGACTTTATTTGTGGTAGGCTTAAAAGCCTGGAGGTCAAAGTTGACTAAACTTTATTAGTTCATGGATTGTAAAAAGTAAGACTAAAATAAAACATGGTATAAATTTATATGCTGTTGGTCTGAAGGGGGCAATAGTGCATTCACTGAGTCTCTTCTGACTGTTTCTTCACCTTCTCCAAATTCCTGTGCACAGGAAGCAGATAGGACTCACAACTTGTATTCTACTTGGGACTACCCTTCGTTGATTTACCTCATCATAAAACTTGCCTGTCGTGTTTTCATAGTGGTTTGCTTAGGTGAAAAAAAAAAAAACTAAAACCTTTTTTTTTTTCTTTAGCTATGAAAACAAGGTTATACTATATTAACAGTTTCGTGTTTCAGCCACATGTAGTGTCAGCTTCCCCTCTTTTTAGATGTTCAGCAAGATCACAGAAAGTCAAACATCTCAGTAAAACCTGTTTTTATGACTATGAATACTTCACATTAGTGAGGTTTCAAATAAGCGCATAGGTAAACTGAATTTATTCATACAGCCCATTACATTTTTTCTTTTGCTACAGGAGGCTCTTGTGTATTTAAGGTCTCTTAAAGGCTGTTTTGTCATTAGTGTTTCTTTTGCCAGTAATAGCTCCACAGAACAGCAGATAAATTAATTATTTCAAGGTGGAATGAGAAGTCAGAGTGCTGATTATTGCCATTCTGGATGTGCCTGTAATGAAGTGTCAAGGAAAAAATAGGTTTGTGGTGTCTCTTCTCAAGTTGGATGTATTCAGTTCAACCATAGCTTCTTCTGGAATGAAACAAAACTGTTGATGAGGCTTTCATAAATAATTAAAAATTGACTCACCTACTGGTTTCTGTATAGAAGGTCAACAAGCTTCTGCATACAAAGAAATTGTAAAAAAGAAATAATGTAGTGGTTGTGTTTTTATTGCTGTGTTCCTTCATCCCATTTAAGCATACCTAATTTAGGATGTGAAGATTTTTCTTCTATCTTTAAATGTAGTTAGTGCAGGCTTGTTTATCATCAGCACAAATTACTGCCAAGAACTTTCCTGAGAACTAAAAGCTTTATTTTAAGAGACTTTGAAAAATGATCTGACTGTCTATGAGAATTAAAAAGGAAAGGTTTGATAACATTCCGCTGCTGCTCCTGGGCCCGTTTGACTCATGAGAGTTCATTTGACTACGGAGCACAAGCATTCAACAGAGGGTTTGCTCTTTGTAATGAAATTATAAGATGCTTGTTATCATAGTTCTTTTCCATCTGGCTTCCTTAGGGCTTTGCTAAGTTCTAAAAAAAATAGTTGTTGATAATAAATAGAGTCAACTAGCCAACTCTGAAGACGTAATGCACTGTCAATGAACAGATCTTGCATTTTTTCATGCTTTCTGGTCCACAAAATATTTTTTTTTCTTCTTTAAATAAGTTTTTTCTTTTCCTGATGAGTGATGAGACCAGCAAGTTATCATACTGGCCTGTTTCTTCTTTATTCTGTACTTGCTGCTTCTCAAGATGATAGTAAAACTGCTATTGAAATCAAAGGAACAGGTTCAGGGTATGTACAAAGAGGGAACAAACCACTTGTGTATAATCAAGCCTTGTTGACTTTGTATGTTAATACTGAAACCAGAAGTGCTGTGTCTGCTCCTCTATTTGGTTGGTTTTGGAAACACATTTTGGCCATGGGAGGCTGCGGTGATGAAGGTCCTGGCAGCACCTAGAGGAACATGAACAATATGGATGCAACATCACAACCTTTTTGTATCTGGTGAGATTAATCAGTCCTCAAATGGGTTACAACACCAGGGGGACACATCATGACTGTGTGTGGTTGCATAGCTCAGGAGTATTCTGCCTTTGCAGATGTCTATCAGTAAAGTGGACATTCTATGAGCTGTGACTATAGTATTTTGCTCTAACTCCATAAGATGCTTTTTTTTTTTTTTAAATAAGGACCTCCTTTAATAAAAATACAAAATTTGAAATTTTAATTTTCTAGGATTCCTTCACTCAGTTTTGTTGGCTATGCCAAGTGTTTTGTGCTGGTATGCCCTGAATTAGTCAAAGCTTCAATATATTGCACCTACCACACAGGTGAGCATCTGTTTCTCTTCTATTCTCTCTCTTTTTTTCCTATGTAAAATATTAGAAATTAATTCTGTGTTTGCTTGATCAGTGATAAACTGCCTTTATCCAACAAACTTTGAGTCTGTTCTATTTAAATCGCTACAAAATTTAAACTCTAATCAGTACAGTAATTTGCATGTATGATAACCTTCAGAACCTGAGGCAGAGTAAATTTTTCATTTGCATTTTAAAGGCAACTCTTTCTAAGTTCATCTTAAATGAAACCATTGGCAATAAGGAAAGACAGATAAAATGTCAATAAGCAAAGGCACTTGATTGCTAGAAGAAGGCTGTCTCTGATAAGATTCACCACAGGTAAAGGTTTAAAGTTCAAAGCTAGTATAACTTGGATTATGGCAGATGATGGGGTCCGTCCTCTTACTGACATGTTAAGCAGAACTATTTTTTTTTTTTAATTCAGCTTCAAATTTGGTAAGAAATCTAGTAAGATGAAGGAAGATCAGGGTTTGTGGAAGACCTCAAACAGGAGCCAATTTTCAGAACTTATTCAGAATAAGAAATAAGTCTGTTTTAATTCCACCAGATCCAATAAAACTATCAGTGGAGTAAGGTGGGCTTCAACGTATATGAAGACGGCCATTGAAACTGAACATCAAAACTTACTGAAATCAGTGAGAAGACTTACATTCTCTATTTTTATTCGTTCTCTCTTTTGATATACAGTTATTCTTACAAATATTTCCCTTTTTTCTTAAAACACACAAATGTGCACTTTTTGAAGTGCCCCTGTTTCTGATAATTATTTTCAAGCTATTCTGTTCGTGTGACTATGGCTGGAACTTGGCAGTCCTGAGATCTGGATCTGAGTCTTCCTGCCTGAGGTGTCTTCAGAATGTACTGGTGGAGAATGAGAATAGAGCAAAAGTCAATGCCCAGTGAGGGATTTGCAGGTCATATGAATGATGTTAGCAATTGTCACAGCTCACTACAGGACACTGCTACAGGACAAACTCAGTCTAATGACCTCTCCTTGTGAATGTCTCGCCATTGTGCTCTAAATGCCTGGTAGAAAGGAGTCTTGATGACAGCTTGTATTGCTTATGATGATATCCTTGCATCCTCTGCGTCCATACAGCAAAATTACAGGTCTTTTAGGATCAGCATTTAAAACTCTCCCTGTGTCTAGAAATAATGCAGACTTCTCACAGCACTGTCTAATGACTGGGAGATATGGACAGCAACCAAAACTGAGTGTCGTATCTATTTTAAAGTGCATGAATACATTCAGTAGTAGAACAGCAGCAGATCTTGGCTTTTTAGAAGCATTTCAATTTTTTCCCCAGATGCTATCAAAAACTTTTTTTTTTTTGTTTCGTCAAGCTTGGATAAAGATACCAACTGACTACTGATCCTTCAATACAATCAATGTCCTACGTTTGTGTTTCCTTGATTCTAATAGGAAAGAACAATGTAGAGTAGTGCAAGAAAGCACATTTGTTTGTTATTGGTAAGTAAATATGAGCTTTCTCCTTACTTGCTTTTTGGTCTGCCACTAATGATAGTGGGTAATCAGCGAATCAGTAGAAAATGTGTTGGGTGGCATCCTAGTAGTGAATGTTGCCGGGCAAGAAGAGCTTCCTCAGTGAGCCCATTGTTGTGGGTAGACATTTTCTCTGTACCTGATGTATTCATCGTACATCAGGAGAGCAAGGAAGTGGGTAAGTGGGATGCGATTTGACACATTTAATTGGTCACCATAACAAAATTGCTATTACACAGTATAGAGGTTCCAAATACAGGGCAGCAGAACAAAATTACCTTTTCTTCAAAGGAGGATGTGACTTTGCCTAGAAGATCTTGCAATTATATGATGTTCCATGCTGTGCTGCTTCTGCTGTCTTCAATTTCATCTCCTCACTTTTGTTTCCTGTGACCCAGAAACTGTTGCCTTAATGTTGGTGCTGAAGCTCTGTTCATAGCACTACAGTCTTGGTTCTCCCTTTGTCACTGTCCACATGATGGTACTCATCTTCCCATCTTGTTTTGTTTCGCTCCCTTATCTTTCCCTGCTGGCATATGAACTTTCTAAACAGTTTCCCTGATCTGACCATCCCATGTTTTAGTATATCATCCTCATTATCTTTTAGATTGCCTTTATCAGCTCTCAGAAAGGGTTGTTAACACGCTAGTGTGCGTGTTCCATGTTTCTAGGCAGACTCATTACTGCTTAAGAGAACATAGATAACACCATAATACACCACCCGGGATTTCAGCAGTGCAAGCTATATGGACAAAAAAGGTCCTGTCACCACTGTTACATGCAGTTCCTATGGAACCAGCCTGTAAACTAGCAATCCATAACAAATTTGGATCAATAGCAAACCTTTTGTTACTGGTACAGAAACAGCTTAGGGATATTTTAAAACTCCAGTGCTTAGTGCTTTCTCCTCGTAGTCTGATGGAAATTATAAAAACAAGACAAGTGATAATGAGGTGGCTGTTGATCAGTGAATGGGTTTTTTTATGATTATTTTTATTCTATTGTTCGAAACAGCAGTTGGATCTGGAGTGTGGAAGGGGCGCTGTGAGGAAAGTTTGTTTCTATAACAACATGGTGTACAATGGAGTTCCCTTTCTTAGCTTCTTTCTTGAAGTGGAAAACTGCCAGAGTTTATTTCAGATGCAAGGTACTGGATAGCTCTAGCGGTGTGTGAGACAGTAAGTAGAGACAGAAGGAATTCAAAACAATGCTTGTGTGTGGAGAATGTTGCTCTAGGGAGATAAAGCTCCTACTTTTTTTTTCCTGAGCTTTTTAAAAGCTGCATGCCTGTGTGCTCACCTGCAACCCTGATGCTAGCTCCGCTTTTTCACCCCTCTTTTTGGTGTTAATATTTTAGGAAGGAATATTGTACCTGAGTAAAGTAAAATCACTGCCAACCTTAACATTGAAGATCACTGGGAAAACATGTCCTAAAAGTGAGTGGGACCACCTGTCTTTCCAGTGTCGAAGAAAGAAGGAAACAGAATGGTTTGGGGACTGCCTGGGTGAATGTCTGAGTCAGATGAACTTATCACTTGCCACAGTGCCCCTCACAGCTGTCACCTCTACATTCACCTCTGCCTCTGCAGAACCCCCACGATTATTCAGCCAGAGGCTGGATTAGTCCTACTCCATGTGCTATGACTGTGACAGAACTACTAGTAAGGTCTGGGAAGATTCATGGTATTGATGATTTGATGTTATTTTTAATGCTGTCATCTCCTCTTGCACGCATACAGGCATGTGGGTTTCTAACTTTCATTGAAATGTGCACAAAATACCGATTCAGACGAGCTTTTTCCTGGCTGCTGAAAAGGTGTGGTTTAGTGACTAAGTTAGGCTTTGTTTTTTAGCTGCTTTTGCATGGTTACGCAAATTCATGAGAGACACTTTAGGTAATGCGCTCAAAGATTGCGTTTCCAAACCAGAAACTCTGATATATTAACTTGCTGTCATTGCTGCCTTTACATTTTAATTAGTTTTGTTCTGATTTCAGCAAGGAACTGCCAAATTTATTTAAACTGTCAAAAATGCAAAATCAGAATATTCTAACTGTGATTGCTACCTATGGATATCTCTGTTCCTGAAAGGGGTCTCCTGCAATACCTCTTTTTAGGTTATAATCCTTGTACCCTTACCTGTTGTGCATAAGACTGTAATTTTTACTCCTAATAGTCCCTGCAAGTCAAACCAGCTGTTCTAACTGGTTTGCAGCTTATCCCATCAGATTCACTGGTCAGCATAGAACAGATAATCTCAAAAACAAATTGTGTTGAAGAGGAAAAGGGGAACATACCACAGCGCAGAGAACAGCAGGCAGTAGTGGGTCAGTGGGGGTCTGTGCAGTGCTGGGGCTTCTGCTGTCCAGGTCAGCAGCCTGATGGGGTGTCCTGGTTTCACATGTGACAGAGTTAACTTTCTTCACAGTAGCTACTAAAAGGCTGTGTTTGGGATTTGTGCTGAGGAGAAGGCTGATAACATACTGATGTCTATAGTTGATGCCAGGACAGTCAAGGACTTTTCATCTTCTCTGCTATGCCAGTGTCTGCAGGAGAAACTGGGAAGAAGCACAGCCCCAATCACTACTTTAGGATTGAGACCCAAATTAACGAATGGTATGTTCCATGTCATGTATGTCATGTCCAGTATATAGATGAACTTCTGTCCATAAGTGCTCTCCTGCTCCAGGTCATCTTCTCTTGCTCCAGGTTGTCTCCCTCTGGATCGTCCCTCCTTCAGGGTCATCTCTGTCTCTCGGATACTCGGTATCTTATTGCTGTTCCAGGATTGTGGTTTGAGGACTCTCCCTGCTCTGGAGTCATTACCTGGGAATGGGCTGACCCTTGGTCATTGGGTGGTGAGCAATATCACTGTGTATCACTCATGTGTATGTTCATATACATTACTATTATTATACTAATTATTATTATTTTCAATATTATTGTAATTTAGTTATTAAGTTATTCTTATCTCAACCCACGAGTCTCTTTTCCCTTTACTCCTTCAATTCTCTTCCCCCATCCCTGGGAGTGTGAGGAGGAAAGGTGAGCAAGTGGTTGTTGTGGTGTTTGGCTGCCAGCCAGAGTAAAGCTATGACACCCGGTAAGCTGTGTCCTTGTTTCTGCTCAGCAGGGAAACCTGGGCAGGAGGGTTATGTGGAAGAGGTGGTCAGAGAAGGAGAAGCTAATGTTCTTGGTGGATTTGGCCCAAGATGCAGTGGGGCTGTGGCCAGGAAACACCTCCAAGCCTTGTGAAAGGGAAGGACTCCTTGGTCAACGAGCAGCCAGAACCATCTCCAGGGAGGAGCAGGTGAATCACACAGAGAATCACAGAATCACAGAATGCTAGGGAAGGGACCTCGAAAGATCATCTAGTCCAATCCCCCTGCCGGAGCAGGAACACCTAGATCAGATCGCACAGGAACGCATCCAGGCGGGCTTTGAATGTCTCCAGAGAAGGAGACTCCACAACCTCTCTGGGCAGCCTGTTCCAGCTGAACTGCAGGCAGGGCTCAATACAGATAGAGTAGTCTTTTCCCTTCCACCATGGGGAAAAGAAGAAAGGCCAGGTATCTGAGAGGTTTGGTTCTTTTTCCCCACAGATGGGATGTACATCCCCTCTTTGGAATCCTAATTCTATCTGAATGGTAAAGTAGGACTGCGTGTGGTTGGAACAGTACAGGCTTGCACGCTGACAGATCCAGCTTGTTCCTTCCAGATTGCAAAAGCTTATTTTCAAAGGTCTCATTATTGGAGATCTTCCATTGTATATTTTAAGCCACTGATATCTTGCTGTCAGTTAAATGAAAACAAATTGCTGTTACTTTGAAATTTAAGGGAGACCTCTCAATAAAAATATGTTTACCAACAGTTACACATACGGAAATATTTTAAAAATATTTTAAGTGCACTGCAATTAACTAAAGGTGTGAAATGAAGTTGCCTATGTTAACTGCTTCACAAGCAAGGCCTTACATTCAGTGATTATCAAGGTTGCTGGGCTGCTTTTCCATATATACAGCCAATAAAATTAGATGCCTCATCTCTAGACAAAGATGTTTGTAATTTCTGTGGTTTAGATAATTCTTTCATCTAGGAAAGATGTAGAGTGGATAGCTTAAGTGAATACTTATCTCTTTATAGTTGCAGTGAAACACTGATATGTGTAACACTGATGTATTGTTCTATGCTTTTTAACAATAACTTTACACAATATATCAGTGTATAATGCAGGAAATTCTGAAAAACGATTGTGGATTTCTGAGAAGTGCCGTTACTTTTAGCTCAGAAAAATATTATTGTGGCTTATGCAGTCAATTTATACCAAAATAGATCTGGGTCTGGTGGAAAATGCATTCACATTGAGTTGTGTGAGTCTATAATTATAAAAGTAAGCCTGCTGTGGTTCGTGAAGCTAAAATACTCGTGGGTGCACAAGCACAACAGTTTTGTGCAGAAATAGAAGTGCTGAAGCACGTGTACCTTTCTGCATGTGAATCTTGGGTTCATGTCAGAAAAACTGGTTAACTTTTTTTGTAACACGTGTCTGTGTTGTGGTATTGTTATTCCTCTCCTGATACTTCACAGCACTTGGAAATGGCTGAGGTGATTCACTGGCAGAAAAAAAACCCCATATGGGACTTTATGCATTTCTAATAATGGAAGTAGTGACAAGGAAAGATGATTATTTCCAAATCTGTTTCATTGCACAGTTTTTTCTTAACATGCTGGAGCAAGATAATTGCAATAGAGGCGTCACTTACTTCAGGTATGTGACAACTCATACATAAATTAGTTAAGTCTATCTAAAGACAATTTAAGTCATATAAAGGGGGATATTATTGGTGATGTTACAGCCATGGGGTCTACTTGTCATGTCAGTCATCTCACGTCAGCTGAAACTGACTTTTTTATCTCTGAAGACTGAACAGATCCTGATGAGTTTGTCCAATCATTTAAAAACAAGTTAGAAGGAAAAGACTTTGCATTCATGATATTTCAGTTGTTCTGGGAGCTGGAAGTACGGCCACCAGAGACTTAGTTCTGTAAACAGGGCCAGATGTACTTTGAGAGTCCTCCTGTATCTTGCAATGTTTCACATGGTCTACAGGTAGAGTAGTATCTAATATTTCTTAGAAGAGCAGTAATCATTGGAGGTTTCTTCCTTGCTGCTATTGATAATGTCAGCATGGTTCTATGGTTCCTTTTGCCTTGCTGCCAACTTGTTGCATGTGTATTTTTGTACATTTTCCTCCTCTTCTAGAGATCGCTTGGACAGGTTAAGTCCTGTTCATGGAGCCCCGCTAACATCAGTCAGTAGCTCTGTTCCAGCTTGCTTTGACATTGGCAGGTGATTTTGCCAAGTTGGGTGAAATATTATCCAACTCTAAGAGTGGTTTTTCAAATATCCCTCCTTGTGTCCTTGGCATAAGTGGAACAGTGATCTGGAGGAACCTGATCCTTTCGTGCAAATTCTGAGCTTGCTCTTATTTTCCTTCTCAGTGAACTCATTGCAGATGCAGACAGAAATTTCTTAGTACATCTGGCAGAGATGCATGCTTAGAAAGTACAGCTTTGAGTTGAGATAAAGACACTCCGACACTTTTCTAAGTCTGTTTCTGTTTTATTTCTAATGGGAAATTATAATAAGTTATCCAAGAATTTAGGGACAGTTTGCTCTGCTGCTCCTCCCACATACTCAAGGTCTCTTTTGTTGTTTGTGTTGCCACGCTGTGTCTATAGACCCCAGCTGTGATCAAGTTCTCATTGTTTGAGGCACCATAAAAATGGATTGTATGTCACAGTCCTTGCCACAAGGAGAGCACAGTTTAGTATGGGAAGACAAAAAGGGGTAGCTGAGGTAACAGAGACGTGCTGTGACTTGTGTAAAGTGAGCCAATAAGCAGCAGGAAGGAGCAGGAATAGGACTATAGTCTCCAAGTCCCAATTCCCCTGCAACGCTACTGACAGATGTTTCTTTTTTAAAGGAAGCCTCTCATTATAAAAAGAAAATGTAATTTTTGGAAATTTTTTTCCTAAAGAACCTTTAGAAATGCCAGATGGAAAAGGAGCTGAGAAATCCTAGATGGATCATTTGAAGAAGAATTAGGTATAAACCTCCCTGAAACTGATTTGAAATAGGACTTGGACCACCTTTAGTGACTTCTCCCAATTATCAGAAGATTCAGTAGAAGCTTCCCATTCTTTCTCTACATTTAGCTAACTTAACAAACGCAGCTCTACACTGATACCCTGCTCCTAAATCAGGTATAGAAAATTTTGCATTCACAGTGACTTGTTTTTAATACAATGATATCAGTATTTTTATTAGAAAGTGTTTTTAGTTGGGCCAGGAAATGTGTTAATTTACATCAAAGAGAATCTGACCCCATGTAATAAATTTAAGTCTATTTAACATTTGCCTTATCAATATGAGAATTTATTAGCAGATTGGTAAAACAAAAGGAGAAAGAAACACAACTAGTAGTCTTGGAAAACCCTTTTAGGTACGTGCTACAAGTCCACAGCTCATAGACACATTACATAGACAAGACAGTGAAGAGAACAGGCAGAGGGATGAGAACAGTGAAATGGTGAATGATGTGAATGACTCCCAAGTAAGTCTTTATTGACTCCAAGTTCTAGTATGAGTAAATGTCCAAATATCTATATCCTTTCCCAGTAACCTGATTTGTTCCCTAACTAAGTCCTTCAGAACAGCTGGGCAGCCTGCCTCTAGACACAGTTCAAAGGTCCTGCTCATTATCTTCAAAAAGAGCATGTATTTGACTCATTTGAGGGTAGTGTCTTTTTACATTGGGCCCTGTTTTATAGCACTAAATTCTAGACAAATTTTGTTGAATTTGAGTAGAGCCGTTGTTCCTCATACTTTAGACTTGTAAGTTATACGTTATGTAAGATAGAGATGACATGTAATAATATTGTACATAATTTCTATTGAAAAAATGAATCTTACAGACTCAGTGTTTCACTGAATTGTGTTGACTACCTTTGTAATTTCAACTGAAACTAAAAAGCCTTACCTGCTGCAATTTTTAGAATTACATTGTACTTTTGTCATACAAATAGAAGAAAAGTAACTAGAAAATTGCCAGCTATGAATTATGAGTTCCAAACTTGTATTTCACTGGCTGCTATACCACCTATCAATAAGTAAGTCAAGCAGTAGTTGCCACATCACTGAGAATGACCCATTTCTATAATTATTACCAGTTAGGATATCAACACATTCAATATTCTTATTCAATATTCTTAGCCATTATTCTTGTTCTCATTCAATATTGCTATATTATTGAAAACTCATTTTAAAAGTTGTGTGGTAAAAATGTTTATTTTACGCAACAGAGAGAATGAAATCACAAAAATATTTCTATCTTTTGAAAAAATAGATTTGTGTCTTTTAAATGAAATGGGTTGATTAAAAATATATATCTTTCCAGGACAATATTAATATTTGGATTTAATTTTTCTTATTCAGAATGCAAAAAAAGATATAATTTCCCACCATATGGCAGTGCTGGCTTCTGAGCAGTTCTTGTGCTAGGCATTTTACTGCCTCTCCTGTTCTGTCGTGAAGATGTTACAGTTCAGCAGAACCCTGCTTCCATTTCTCCTCTGATTTTAATTCAGACAAACAAGATAGGCAGGTAGCGCAGAAGACGGATAACAAAATCTTGATAGACAAGGGTGGGAGAATATTCTATGTGAGAATTTTTTTCACTTGCTCAGTTAGAGTCCTCGTTAACATTGTATTCTATATCTTGTCTTGTTGTTACATTCTCCTTTCTTTTGCTTTCCTTGTGTGGTATTATTAAAAATCCGTCGTTATCTCAACTCACGAGGTTCCACTTTTTTTTTTTTCTTATCCTT
>WKFP01015219.1:277464-294511 GCA_011057875.1 Pterocles orientalis
TTTTTTTTTTTTTTTTTTTGTGCAAGTGGAAGGTGTGGTCCTCCATATGTGCTTGTGTGAAATGATAAGCAAGCAACTGAAGGGAGAGCAACACAGAGGAAATAAAAATTGAATCATACGGTGTAATTGGCATGGTTATATATAGAAATTATGTTTCTATTCTTTTAAGTTGGCTCTGCATAAATTTCCTCAAGTTCCCTGTCTGTTCCATGGCATGCTAGTCAAATTCTTTCCTACAGAAGAAATGGGAACGTAGATCCTTTGGTATGTTAAACAACTTACCCTCCCAACCCCACATCCCACAAGGTAGAAGAATTAGTACAAGGACTCATTATTTGCTTATGGTAGGTTGTAAGATTGTTCATTCTTGCCTGCATCAGTCTTCACCCTAGGATCTTAGACTTAAATAGCAACTGGTAGCAATAATTGGAATTGCATTAATGACAGCATTTGGGTGGATGGGACAAGGGTGGATGTGGCCAGCTGCAATCTAGTGAAGGGGGACAGCTGTGGGCAGTGACAGCTTAGGTATCATGTTCTCTAAACAACACTCACAGGGAGGGAGCTAGAGCCTCTTCAGCCCATCTAGTAAAATTGCACCCAGACAGGGCAGAGTCACACTTAGCCCTGAGCAGGTTGATATCCTGCAGCAATTTCAAACCCAGTTAGCCTCTGGTGTCTGGGTTTCCTTAATAACCTCTCTACAATGACCACCCCAATGGTGCAAAGCACCTATGTGACCACTTCATCTGAGCACCAGTGTAGTACTCCCAAAGAGTAGTCTCTTGGTGACAAAACTAGTTGAGCAATTTAACATGACCCTCCTGTCAGTTTACGTGTTACGGGATGTTCCTATGAGAAAAGGAGCACGGTCATACCATAGCCAACTTCTGTTTTTACACAAATACTGGAAAGGTTTTTTTGGGACAGTGTACCCCACCTCAACAGCTTGACAGACTGCATTAATAAATGAGAGTGAGGTCTTATTGTAAGTCAGCCCTACGCTGAGGGCATAATTTTGGATGACTGTGCCCAACAATTAAGAGGAAGGTTAATTTCTGTAGAATCCCAAAGCATCTGATTTCCCCAAACTTAAAAGCCAAAAGTATTACAGCAGCTATTTATTTGTGTAAGTGGAGGCGCTTCTTTCATTCGTGTGATAATTTAAAGCCCTTATTTTTGTTCAGTGTAGGCACTTTACGAATAAAAACAACATTACTGAATGCTTCGGGGTTCTTTAAAAGCTTTCTTGGCTTTTTCTTTTGGCTTCCAGTGTTTTGTTTAAAAAATAAGAAACACTTTGTCATGATGAAAACCACAGCACGAAGCCTAAACTGGAGGACAACGGAAATTTTTACAAGAAGGTGTGAGAGAGGCCAGGGGGTTGGTTAACAACTATCTGCCATTAAAGGTTTTTAGCTCACTGTCTCTGGGATTACCCTTATCACAATGTAGGGCTCGTTTCTATTTAGTTAATTTAGTAATTGAATAAACCATTTGTCAGTCGGCTCCAGCTTACACCCCTACCTGAAAAAGCCACTCCTCTTGTTGTCCACATATTTATTGCAAGTTGCGTGCGTGTTACCACCAGCTCTTATAACAGTGTATGTGTGAGGAGATGTGTGTCTGTGCACACACACGCCTGGTGGGGTCCCTGAGCACAGGGTCAGGAGCATCCCTCTGAGGCAGAGGGAAGGGCACGAGTGTGCTCAGGCAAGGCTCGTTGTGAGAAGCAGGCAGAGTCTCTCCAGAGCTCATGCGGGGCTTTGAAGCTGCCGGGTCACTGGTCCCACAGCATGGCAGCAACCTAAGAATGGCTGAGGTCTGGGACAAACTTGTGAGATGAAACCCAGTGACCCCTTACAGAACATTTGCTACCATCGGGAACTTGCCCATGAAATAGTAATGTGACCGTCTCCAACCTCATTTTCGTCAGAGGGAAAAAAAGTTTTGCTGGTTTGTGGCAACTAACAGGAAGTAAAACCTCAGCAAGGTTTAGGCATTTTGCAAAAGGCTATCAGCAAAATTATCAAAACAAAAACAAACTTCCTGTAGAGGCAGAAAATGCTTACATCAACGTGTGTCTATGAAGTTGCTAGCTGGGTCCTTTTGTACATCGGAGACTGAGAGTTTCTTCTGAAAATTACGCTGGGCCTTTCTAACGCCCATTTTAAGGCCTGATCCATTACTATCCTGTAGCACAGCGTGTGCCTGGCAGCGCTGAGATGTTGCGTTTCATCTGAGCAGCTGGTAACAGGCCACCTGTAACTGGTTGGTATGAAGAGTGGAAAATGTTAATGGCAAGCAGGCTATTGTGGTCATTTAAACCATGACTTTATGCTGAAGTGTATTTATATTTCCATGCAAATGTGAAAAGAAGCAAAGATGTAACACTGAGAAGATAAATATTTCAAGATGTCTGGTATAATAATTTTATGCTGCTTTTGGCTCATGAAAGAATGATGGATCATCTTCATTCTTCTTTTCTGTTGCATATTTTAACACCCACTTTGCTCTCCATTTTTAGTTTTATTTTTCCATATTTATGTTTTTATCATTTGTTCTCTTAATTTTTGGAAGTGGTAGATTTCGGATTTTCTCTTGTTCTGCCCCATTATTTCAGATTCTCCCAGTTATTTTAGATTTTTCTGTTCTTTTCTTGCCTTCTCTAATACTTTCAGAAGAGAACTGGACTTTCATAAGCTAACAGCTCTCCGTGCATTCTCAAAAGGTTTTTCTACATGATTTGTCACCTTGTTTATCCATGCAGCCTTTCATCACAGTCACTCAACAGTGTGTTGTCAGAGACGTTGTATTGACAGTACGTTGTACTCGCGTGTGTATGGGTGTGGGCAGGGGCTTCAGTCCTCAAGGTTGAGAGGACCCCCAGTAGCAGCCAGTGAAAGCACTGCCAAATGTCTTACATGGTGTGACATCGTATGTCATTTTCCTGTGTGAATGCATATGGAGCGTCACACTTTTTCACCCAAGCTCAAATTTGGTGTTTTGCTGTTTCAGTGCTGAGCTGCTAAGACTGCCTGGATGCTGGAAAAACACTGATTACATATCTTAAGGCATCATGCCTTTGCAGTTGGCTGGCTGTTGTGCAATGTTCTTCTGTGACATTGCCATGTATCTGACTGGTCCCACTCACTGAGCAAGGGATGTGAAGCCTCTTTCTGGAGACAGTTTCTTGCTGCGCTGTTGGGAGCTGTCCCTACATGTAATTGTGCTTATGGCATCCAAAATCCTTCCCATGGCTGTGGTAGTGGTGCAATAATTCTGACTCTTGTCTGTGTATCCCTTTTCCTAGCTGTGGCTGGTGCTTATCATCTGTCTTTCCCGCATGCCAATTAATTAATCTCTGAAATCTGTCTCCTCAACATGTGAAAATCCTTCAGTTGCTAATCCACCAAAGAAGCTAAGTATATTTTTAGAAATCCCAGGATCTTACTTGTTCCAACAGTGGATCTAAATTTTTTAAAAGGTAGCTGATGTCTATATTGAATTGTGCAATTAGGTCTCACTCTTCATAAAACACAATACTGGGTATTCATTTCTTATCAATATAATGTGGAAATAGTGTTAATCCAATATTTTGACAGTTATACAATGATAAAACTTGTAGGAAGTAAGAGCTGAGTATCCAGGTCTGAACAACAGGCAGGAAGGTAAGCATTTAGTTCTTTGAAACATGAAGTGCATGAAGCTGTCTGAGTACAAGAATGGACTTACTGATTGAGACCAGAGGTCCACTTAGCCAAGTGCTCTGTCATTAACACCAACCAACAAAAACAGACAAAGAGCAAAAGGCAAGTGTGTTCCCCTGAAGTCTGCTGAGCTTCCAGACACCCGTGGCTTAGGCACTTCTCGAGCTAGAGTGTCTTTTCATGACTAGGAAACCTTTGTGGATTTTTTTTTTGATCCAAAAATGTGTCTAAACATTTATTGAACTCATGTAAACGTTCCTGTCCACAATACTCAGACACAATGCGTTCTGAAGTTGAACTACATATAATCCAAAAAACTACCTCCTTTTTCTTGCACCTGTCCTCTGGATGCTTTATTTGACACCCCTACTTTTGAAATTATGATTTTGTACATCTCTAACATATCCTCCCTTGATCATGTTTTTCCAGGCTGAAGAATTCTAGTCTATGTACTGTTTTCTTGTCCAAATGCTCTTTCTGCCTTGAGTGGTGTTGCTCTTCTCTGTATCCTTCTCTGTACCTGGTTCTACTGTATCTTCCTGGAAGCAGCATATAGTTGTGATGAGTTGTTGCTGCTTGAACAAAGGTTTCTCATTCATACATGAAGTGATTCCTCTTCGTCATGATAAGCGCTTTTTCTTCACTCTTTGTGGCTTTCATACATTTCGCACGAATAAGTTTGAATCTTAGTCTTCCCTACCATTTATAATTGTGTTTATTTTCTATTGGGTTTATTTGTACCGACAATAGTTCTTGGCAGATTACCATGACACTTTTGAGAAAGGGAATCTTCTCCCTTTTCTGTGTCTCTTTTTCAAGCTGTTTTTGTGTCTGAATCCACCAATGCTGAACTACAGTTTAGTGTTACTTTCAGAGTGTATGTGAGCCATAACCAACAATTTTCAGCTGCAGTTAAGAATGGTCCATTGAGTCCATTAAAGAGAAACAAATACAAAATGGAGGATAGAAATACTATAAAATTACATTGCTTCAGTGAGCAAGCGAAGAATCTTATTGCTAGAAAAAAGCTAATGAATGTACATTAGCAAGCAGGTAAGTGCCCAGAAGATAATGAATAAAGACTTTTAGACTTTTCTTGGCGATGTGGATTTTCTTTATAATGAGAGGTAGTGATCACTTCTTGGTATGGAGAAGGAGACAGCCGCAATGTTTGACTGTTTCTGTTTTGTGGTTTGCAGTGCTTGTTACAGAATAATCATAATTCAGTCTGAATCAAAGATAAGTTTAATGAACCAGGGACTTCATTAACATTTTGCATTCCCTATCTCACCACTGGATTAAAAGGACTTTCATGTTCTTTAAGAAAAAAATATGTCGGCCCTCCATAGGACAGCCTCAGAATCCCAGTTGGACTTTGTACCGTAGGGCCACGATTATACAAAGCAAAACCAATCTTTATCCCTTCCACTTTGCCTGCATCTCCACTTCAAAAAAGTTTAATGATTCACATATTTGTGCGTAACTGTGCAAACTGATTTTTTTATCCTTATTTTTTTCCTGTACTCTGTAACTGCTGAGTATGAATGTGCTTCAAATTTTCTTCCTCTTACAACCTTGCGATAATAATATTAAAGCCTTATAGGTATGTGTGTATATATATATATATACACACACTAATTTTTTTTTTCCTTGACAGCTTAAATAGTAGAAAACATTTTGTTCTCCTTCTTCTGTCAGGAAACAGCTGTTGTTTTTGCTTTACAGTCCAGCCTGATTTACACTGGTGTGCAACGGGGACTTGAGGGAATGAGAGGGTTCCAGGAGAGTCATGGGAGGTTAGGCTCACTGTTGACAGAGGAACAAGAAGGGTCAGGATGGAGACTGATGTTTCTGAATGTGATGTTCTTGCACCAACTACCTCTTCAGGACCAGTTGACACCCACTATTTACCAGTCAACCCTTGGTGGCAGAAACAGCAGCCAGTCTGGCTTTCTGGAGCTCTGATGGAGGCACTGTAGGACCAATGGTGGTCCATTTTCACCCTCTACAACCTGTTACCCTAGGTGAGAACTTAAGTTGCTGATGGCTCAACCCTGCAACAACTTATAAGAATAGACGTACTGTACTATGCAGCCCTTCCCCAGCCAACCTAGATCGTCTGAAAACATAAGGCAAGTCATATCCACGATTGTTAGTGAGGAAGAGCACATTTTGTGAAGGTTCCAGTAAAAATTGTAGTGATCTCATGGAAGCTGATACAAATTACTCTCTACTTCTGTTGGACTTGAAAAGAGAAGCATCAAACTACTGCATTTCATACACTTGTTTGGGTGAAGAAAAGGGAACTGGGTGATTGGATGACTGCAGAGAAGTTGCTTTCATGCCAATTGACAGGAGAAATTAGTTAGGAAATTGCTCAAAGGACTGGAGTTCAGTTATACAAACTTGAAATTAGAAGAACGTTCTGTACTGTATGAAAGAAAACATATCTGTAACATTTGGTACAAGCGAACATTAGTCAGGGTAATTAAATTCAATGTTTTTTAAAGATTAATAGATGTTTTACTTCAAGTGCTTTAGTAAGCAGAGAAATGGGAGGAAAAGAGTATTGCTCTGCCACATTTTCTTCTTTCATGTGTTCTGGTATGTTAATTTGACAGTATCAGAGAAGGAGCTAGCTGGTTGGATTCTCCTGATATCAGGTCGTTTTCAGAAGAAGATCACTGCCCTAGGAAGATAAACAGCATTTTTGGAAGTAATTTAAGAATTTAAAAATAGAACCGACTGAAAAACTATTTTCAGTTCCAAGAGAAGTATTGATTGACTGTTTGCCTTGGAAATCATCAGGAATATTAAAAAAAAAAAAAAAAAAGACGACCCACCCTCCCCCATACTGTTTCAAGAAGATTGACATTTTTCATTGCAAGGCAAATTCAGACACCTCCACATAAGGAGAATGAAGTTGTAGAAAACTGTTTTCCTCTATTTCCTGCCTTCTAGGGACTTGGAGAGTCAGGTACCCACCAAAATGTTGAGGCCAGCAGGAATGGTGTCATGCCTGCTTGGTCAACCAAGCTCTACAGCCTGCCACCTGAGGATGGGACTGTGACCTCTGAGATAGGTGAGGCAATTCTTCCAGTCAGCTTTGGGAAATGGGGATTTAAGTACCTTTTGGAATCTTCAATATCTGTCCTCTGTGCAGCCAAGCGGCACTTTGCAGCTGCTTGATAAAACCCTTACGAGCTAGCCTGCTCGCACCGAATCCCTAGCACAGTAGTCAGCACAGTTACAGTGAAAGCAATAAGGTAACTTGCACTGATAAGCATATGGCCCACGCTTCATGCGAGATAAAAGTTTCTCTGCTGTTTCATTTTGTTATTTTAAATAATGGCTGTATTTTTTATTCGGTTCTTATTTTTATGAAATCATTGGGTAGATACAATAGCTTTGTGATTATCAGCATTCTGAAAATGCTGAAAAATAGTTTGGTCTTTGTGGGACTAGAGGGACTTATATTTGGTCTGTCAGCTCTTGTGGTAGCATCGCTGCAACTGATGCCTCACAAAATCATCTGATTACATGAAGAAACATGGAAATCTGCGATAACTCATTATGTGGCACTGAATACTCCGCTCAGCCATATGGTAATTGGAGAGGTCTCTCCTTTTACTTAGGAGCTGGCACTATGTCAGGAAAATCCCAAAGCAAAGCATTTCACCCAGAATTCGGAGATGCACAACAGCCGATTGGCATTTTATACCCTTGTCTTCAAGTGTTTGTAGCAGCCAAGCCCAAGCTGGCCCACAGTGTAGCAGAAGTACCAGATATTTATTCACATACATACATAAAAGGAAAAGTTTCTGCTCTACAAAGTTTACTATTTAAATTAGACTAGTAATAGTGTGAATACAGTCAACATGCCATGCTAGATAAGTTGCGGTGATTGTGGTAAGTGCTTTTGAAAGTAATTTTATTAAAAGAAATGGATCTAATAATTAATTTTCTGTTATGTGGCATATTCCTTTTTTGTTTGTAAAACTATTATTCTTTACCTTTCTGTTTTTAATGGGCAGGCAAGAGAGTAGGAGTAGATTGTGCTACGGTAGAAGTGAGCGGAGGAAAGTTCATTTTCTGGAAGCAGCAGTTACAGGAAGATCAAGCCAAGCTTCAGAACTCGTCCTGGCAAGTGGAACTTGTTCTCACACAACCCAGTTTTGTGAGTGAAAATTCTTCGCATTTGGGGTATTGCCTGCATGTTATTAGAGGGTGAGTTGATGCCATCTATATTTGGCCCTCTGTCATCAGTACACTGATGAGTTCAGAAAGGAGTCAGGAGAGGTGTGTGCATCAGTCTTGTTATAAGGGTAGCTGAAGTATCAGTTTTCTAGCCCAGAAAATCGACAAAAGAAGTGACAACGAAACGTTTAATAGAATGTGTGTAGGACCATCTCAGTTAATCAACTAGAAAGTGAAAAAAAGGACGTAATTTGAGACAGAAGCAGCAAAATCACATAGAAGTAATTTTTTTGGACACTGGGTACTGGAGGGAAAAGCAGGTACTTGATTAGTAAGCACTAACAGACTACTAGTCTGTTAGAAAATGGAGGAACCGTAAGTAACGGTTGCAAAGAGATGAATCGGACAGTGTCAGCTAACGATTACCTGCAGATATCATCTCTATCCTATATTCAAAGTCAGTTCACCTTAGCAGAAAAAGTGTGTGGATCTTGAAAAGATTTTTATGTAGGCAGTTCTGAGAGTAAGATTGAAGCTGTGTGCCCTTTACCTGACATTATAAGGTTACCCACTGAAAGAGGCCAGCGCTGATGTCTCTCTCATAATTTTGAATATTAACATTTTTATTCTAAAGGTTTTAGAAGAATTTTTGAAAAAAATAGTGAAATGAGTATGTAAGTTCACACAAATAATACATGATGAATATTTGATGATGAAAAATTAAAAAATCAGACCTTAATTTTCACAGAAAAATAGACAATGATGGTAGCAGAGCTGGATCAAAGAGAAATCTTTCAAAATCACAGTGCATTCCCAAAAGGAGGAGTTTTAATGAAGGAGCACAATAGTGAAGTGAGCATGGCTGTGGCTGAAAATTTTTGAGACCTGTGAATTTAAAGCTGCTCCTGGACTTGATTGCTTTCTTGCTGTGTTCAGTAAATTTATTTCAGAGTCAAAGGGTGGGGAAAAACCTGTTTGTTAAAAATTATTATTATGGAGAATCAGAAATGACTACTCATTACGAAACTCTGGGGGAAGATTAGTCAGCATGCAGCTGGTTTTGACCTTGAAATGCAAAGAAGACATAGGACTGTGTGGGAGTTAGGGAAAACTCTGTCATGACTTGACTGACATCCACCTACTCCTATAGATGCATTTTAGATGCACATTCTGTCTTCCTTTGGAAATCAATGTTTTTTGGGGACCTCCTTATTTAAAATTCAGTTAAATTGCTCTGCAGAAGGGGATATGCTGTGAGGAGCAAATGGGATGTTTATAAGATCATTTATGTTACACAGCAGTCAGGAGAGAGAAAAATACCCATGTCAGCTATTATGAATTTATTAAACACCTAATGATTGACTGTGACATTGATGTTAACATGCAAATCAAGGTGCACATGTTTAGTGTCAGGAGAAAAGAATGTCAATGAGAATCAGTGATAATTAAAAATCCCATACTATGGCTGGGGAAGAAAGGTATTCTGCTCTCTATGATAGGTATGGCTGACAGAAAATCTGTGAAGAGAACAAACGAAGAAGAAGTGTGCATGCTGTGTTTTCTGAAGAGGAAAGAGGCATGGTATGAATATTAAAAGAAAAATGTAAGAACTGACTAACATACATGATACTGTTCTGTGAATAAAGTAAGCTTAGTATTAAGCATCTGTAGCCTCATTGCCTCATTACATTCTATAGAAATTGGTATTCAAGTGACAGAATAAGTCACACTGGAAAAAAAATTGCCTTTTAATTTTCTGGTTTATGTATTGTTTATACACATAAATGCTATTGGTTCCTGTTAGAATTTAGGTGTATTTCCTATGGTGATCTGAATTTATTATGCTGCCCTGTAAGTTTGCCAAATATGAATCACTGTCAAATTGAATTTGATTGCTTTAAAATATCTTAAAAATCTCAATGTTGGAAATTATATTTTTTCTGTGCTACTAACTGGATTTATGTTGAGGAACTTTAAGCAAATATAGGTAAATATCTTTTGTGACGTGATAAATTAATTGCATAAAGCATCCGTGTCCAGGATGGGTTAATTAAGGTTAGCCTTTGCCCTTCTGCAGAGTGGAGCGGAGACTCGCAGCGGGACAGTCCTTATGTGCAGGGTTGCAAGGGCTATGCCCCTTCCTAGCAGCAAGTCACTGAGATGGCAGTGCCCTGTTTTCAACAAGGTGGGCACTTGTAAAGGGCAGGCTTGATTTCCTCCTCCGTCAAGTGTCAAGCACATAGACATCACCTCCAGGACAACTGAGAAGTCAGGTGAGAAGGAAGAATGCTTCTACTCCCTCCTGCAGGACACTGTTGCTGCAATGCTTATTGCAGTTTGTGGCTAAATATCACAGTCTGTTCGTGAGAAAGCGCTCTATGCATTGGCCAGGCAGATGGTGACTGCCACAGTTACAGTGGTTCCAGTTAGGATAGTTCCACAGATGTTTGTGGGCAATGCAAAATATGTTGTACTTTTCATGAGACTTCTCTATTACCCAGTAAAAGTTGCCTTAAGTGGTTGCAGGGTGAGAGCAGAAATATCTCTTTCAAAGGTTTTAAAGATTCAACTGCTGTATTGTTCTAGAAAAAACCTGTCATGGAGAAATTTCATGTTGGAGCTAGGATGAGGAACTTATGTATTTAGACTATATATTTTGAAGTATTTTTTAATGATTTTGTAGAAAGTATCTGCTTTAGTGATGGGCTGTCCTTCTCTAGCACATTGCTGCACATTTATGATATCCAGGATTTATAGCTTCCTTTGCTACTTTTTATGCCACCAGTGGGACTGCACATATTCTGTAGCATGCCTTTAATTAATTAGTCTTTATCCATCCTATTTGGGGACAGACAGAGGAACTTAATATATTATTACTAACTAATGAGCAAATTCTACATTCTGATGATTAAATTTTCAAAAGTAATTTGAAATATAGATTGTACGTCCTTCACAGGGAGACATCATCAGATGGACTTCATTAATTAATCAGCAACATCCAGTGCATAGCGTGGCTATGCAGGTGCTAGAGTAAAATAACCATTATTTGAAGTTGGTTTTCACATTTTTCATTGCTTCATAGGAAAACGGCCCAAGGCTTATTTTCTCTGGCATGTTAGCTCCACTTATAACTCAAATCCCATACCAAATGAAAATGCCTTAACTTTAATATGTGTTAGTACTTCTACACTGAACTGTTAATCTGAATCACCCAAACTGATCTTGCCCCAAGTTAGTACAGTTTATTAAATAGACTGTGTGGATGCGGACTGTATCTGTATTGGTGCTGCAAGTCATGTCGGTTTCATGCAATTCCCCCCTTCCCCATGCAGCAAGAAAGACAGTCAATTTCTCACACAATTCATTCTTGGAAAAGAAAAAATTGTGGCTTAGCTTGTTGCAGCAAAGAAAGTTGCGTGTTGTTCTTTTAGAAATCTTTGTGCCAGATGCAGCCAGTGGTAGTGCCTTTTATGGGCTCAACTTTTTCAGTGCTCTCCTGCGGTACAAAAATGACAAGCTAACTCTTGCAGTGAAGGGAGGCCTTCCTTCCCTCCTTCCTTCCCTCCTTCCTTCCCTCCTTCCTTCCTTCCTTCCTTCCCTCCTTCCCTCCTTCCCTCCTTCCTTCCTTCCTTCCCTCCTTCCCTCCTTCCCTCCCTCCCTCCTTCCCTCCTTCCTTCCCTCATTCCTAGGCTGGAGTAGGCATCAGGTCTCTGTGTTTGGAGGAGCCCAACAGCTGATACAGCGGAGGTACCTTGCAGAGGGGGAGACATGAAGGGATCAGAGTAAGGTCAGACGCTTCCTTGCCATGCTGTGGTCAAAAGAAAGGACTAAGCGTTACACTACAAACCATCATCTCGGATGTTTGATGCCCATGGTCCTTCAGCCTGGAGGACTAGGACCTCAAACCATCACTGTGATGATGGCTGAAATTCACACCATGAAAGTCTTGCCTGCTTCATTGTTTTGCAAGGCGTCTGTTGACATGCAATGCTCCAGGACCATTTCTAGGGAGGTAACCACAAGATTGGTAAAGGTCTCTCCGTCCCCTGAAACCCAACTTGCTGTCAGGGAACCTCTGCAGCTGAATGTGAATTTGTACTGCTGATTATTCACCTGTGTGCTGTTGTTGAAAGTCGAATTGTTAGAAATTAATATGAACAGAAACATGGTGACTAAAGAAAAGGCTTGGAATTAGAAGATGTAAATTTTAGTCCTGGCTACTTATAATCAAATAAGATAAACTCCCGGACATGGCACAGAACGCACTGCCAGAAAAGACTAGCATAGTGTATAGCCCCAAGAGGGAAGAGTGAATGTCATGATGGGATGTGTGATGTACGGAACAGTTTTTAGACCCTGTAAATGTTTCTTACAGCAGCCATTGGAACCACATCAAAGCTTGAATTATCCTGATTGAGGACTGAGTTCAGAATGTTACTGCTAAATAGCCACAACACAATAATTATCACAATACGTTTCGGTTTAGCCCTTTCCCTGCAATAATACAGAGATACATAAAAATCAAGAAACTACTTCCAAGAAATGAAAAGAAACAGCCAAAAGAAAAAAAAAAAGTTTGTGGTATAACATGGAGATTACTTAAATACAACTCACTGGAACCTTAGAAGAAACGTATTTCATTTATGGAAAAAGAAAACTTGGAAAAGAACTCCAAATAAGTCTTCGAAGTTAAACATCAGAGTAAGGGGGATTACTAGGAGTTAAAAGACCTAAAATGAACATCACATTCAAATGGAAAAAACATAAACAAGTTAAATGTAAAATTAACAAGGCAGGAAAAAAAATACTTTGGGGAACAATTTTCTAAAGGCATAAAATTTAAAAATATACTTATTTGTCAAAGATATTAAGAAGCCTGCCAGAAAGATGATCATGGTTTAATAGGAGTTCTCACAGGCCAAAAATGCAGAAAAATTAAACCAATTCTTTTCAGTGAGCGTCACCACCGAGAAGACATTGAAACCAGAGGGCTTTGTGTTACACGGATAGAAGTTTAAAACAGAAATTTCTCAAATGGAAGTGTCAAAAGAATAAGATTTAGAAGAACAGGATGGAGTGAATGTAGACAAATTACCAGAACCAGGTGCTATTTACTTGGGAACCCTAAGGGAACATAAATATGAAAATGGAAACTTTCAGCTATGCTATGGAGTCTATTAATTGAATCAGTTGTGGTACTACGTGAGAGTGAAATGACAAATATAAATTTGACTTTTAAAAAAAGGATTTAAGTGGAATGGGGAATTCAGAAAGCTTAAGACAATCTATAAGTTTGGTAGTGTGTGAACTGTTAGAAGCCATCCTAGGACTACTAGACAAAAGGGCAAGTACAATACAAAGAGGAAGAACCAACACAACTTTTGAAAGGGGATTAGTATCTCGCAAATCTATGAAAGTTGTTTGATCATCACTGAATATACAGAAGTGATCCAGTTGATACTCTGCCAAAAAGCTTTTTGACAAGGTTCTTTACTGAAGACTCTTAAAGAAATTAAGCTGTGGTAGGAGGGGGGAGAAGGTCCTCTGCATGTTAATAGCTGTTTAAAAGGTAGGAAATGGAAAGTAGGAATAAATGGTCAAATTTCACAAGGGAGAAAGTTAACAGAACTGCTTAGAGATCTGTACTGAGGTCTTTACTGTTAAATATACTAATAACTAATTATACATTATAGAATTAAAGTGTTTGTGTGTGTGTCTGGACGTATAATATACATATATATATGTACTCATACATTTTAGTATACAGAGGATGACATGACATGAAATTTGTATTCTGTATCTGCAAACGCAAAGTGAAGCACACAGGAAAACCTATCCTAGCTGTATGCCCACAGTGAGGATCTGAATCAACATTACATTACCATGCAAGACAGAGAGCCCAGAGTCACTGGAGATTGTGCTGTAAACACATTGGCTTAGTGCTCGGCACTGCTCAGAAAAGCAGATAGAACACTAGGAACTATTGGGGTGGGGGGAAAGAAAGTGATGTTTACTGTTTTGGCTTTTCTGTTACTGTGAATAATCATAGTTTATCTACATCCTGAGTACATTTGTGGAGGTCTGAGCATCACTCCCTGCATTAAAAAAAAATTGTACTATAACTATAAAAATATTATAGCTCTCTCTTGATAGATATATAATATATGTGTTACATATATGAGGTGGTAAGGATTGCTGGGGTATACAGCAGCTCCTGTGCAAGGAGAGATTAAATACCCTGGTATGCTTCAGGGTTGAGAGAACAGAGACGTCATCAGGCAGCAGGTTTCAGACATGCACTTTTTCATTCGGGGCAGAATTAGTCTTGGAACTCACCGGTATTTGTGGGTGCCAAAAATACAGATGGGTCCAGATAGCAAATGCAAACCAGGTATATAGAACGATGTCAGTTGGAAGTTGTGTCTACAGCCTCTGTCTGAGAAAAGGCAAACCCCACGGTCCCACAGCAGTGTAACTCCACAGGCTAGCACTGCTATGGTCTTGCCCCATCTGAAGCCAGATGTCCATCTGCCCCTGCCCCACAACCCTGCTTTGGTGGCATCGGCATGCACCTGATGCTGTGATGAGCTGTTCCAGGTCTCTGAAATAAAGGACAATTAATCTCTTAGTTGTTGGGTTACTTTTCTGTCATTTCTTTGTCCTGGTACATGTCAATGCCTGGACAAAAAGGGGTGGGCAGGACAATGTTGTTGGGGAGAAGGGTGGTGTTCTGGTTCTTACGGGCTTAATCGGCCTTATAGCTGCACCCTGAGCTGGGAGAAAGATCTGGAGGAAGTCACTCCGTCTGTTCTTACACTTGGCTAAGCACTTTGCACAGGCTGTGATCAGGAGTAGTATGGACAGGGTCCTGTTTGGCTTGCTTACGTTCTGATGACTTGTATTGGTTTGTTGGTATATCTCTGTTAGGTTTAGCTTCCCCACTGCCCCACAGGCAAGCAAGACTTTTCCATGTTGGAGAGCTAGCTGCAAGGCTTAGTCTAGCACAGGTAAATTAATTCTAGGGCAGTGTAAATATAGGGCCTAGAAATTCAGCATTATTCCTTGCAAGGCATCATTTCCTTTTTTTTCAGGCAGTACTTTTGCCTCACCTGGGTTGTTTTAACTGTGGCCAGGAGGGACAAGAACTTGCAAGGTGCTCTTATGCTCTTGTCTAAATATAAGGCTGTACACTGCAGTGTTCCCTCTCATGGCCCTGCTTCTATTAAGATAACACATTTCGGGTCAGATTTGACTGGTTTTAGGAGTCACGTCTCAAAACTGCTACTTCGTATCTCGGATCTTCTCTTCCCTGAGAGAGTTTTTGTTGCTTGCTTTGTACCAGAGTGGGACACAACAGGCCTGCATGAGTCTGCCTGTGAGCAGAACATATCCTGGATAAACTGAGCGCCAGGCTACGAAGACATCGTGTGCCACACGCCAGCGATGGTGGACCCCGCCTTACTGGCTCCTTTGTGGCCCAAAATAGTGTAATTTTGCAGAGAACACCCAGCAGATAGATATGATTTGTAGAAGCATTGTTGGTTAATCAGTGGCTTATGATAAATGCATTTGGGAAGGAACGACACCTTTACAAACCAGTATATCTGCAATTAAAAAAGAAAAGGGGGAATGCACCAAAGAGCTGCTTGCTGCAAACTACTCTCTCATCTCTTCTGAGAGCCAGAAACATTCAGAAACCCTCTGCAATCTCTTGTTTGCAAAATTAAATTTTAAAAAGGGTTAATTGAAAAGACAGTACAGTAACTGTCTTGATATCATTTAAGTATTATGATCTTCTTAGAAAGGCTGATATCTATGAGAGGAAATACTGGTGCTTTGCATCAAATATAGTGATTTAACATCAGCATTAGCACTCTGTCTGTGTTAGAGCCAAAGTATTAGTTTCCCAATCTTTGGAATATCGTAATTTTGCATCATTATGTAGTATTCAATGCAACAAGCATCAATTTTTCAATAATAGAGAGGTTTTAAACAGGCTGAGAGAGGAAATGAGTGTTTGCACAGACTACTAGATTTGTCTGAAACCGTGTCTACCTATTTCTGGTCTCTTGTTTCCATGAATAATGGACTGACAGCTTCCTGGTTTCCAGAGGATACATGGTACATATAAATGTCAAACAAATAAATTCAAACATTCTAATTTTTTCTGTGATGAATAGCTCACTGTAAGGTTTTTTCTGGTTCTAAATAAAACTCATAATTTAATTTGCATGGTGCTTTAAAAGGGTCTGAGAGTACTATAACAAAAAAGGGGAAAAAGAAGGAAGAAATAAAGGAAAAAAAAAGTGTGACCATTCATCCCTCCTGAACAATTATAGTTGCTAGGTGTTTAACAAAAGGTTTCCTGAGTAAGACGGGTTTATTTGTTGGAAATATTTAGCTGATTTCTATTACTTACTCTATCTTACACCAAGCCCAAGTGACTGCTTTAATACAAGAACATATTTTTTCTGGCTGCTGAGTGTGAAGAGATAAGGAGAGTAAACTTCAGTTTTGCTCACAGAAGAACAGAAGCCAAGTTATAAGGCATTCTAGGATGAAAGATAAAACAGACACCATGATAGCATCATCTTGTCATCATGCACTAGTAATCTTTGGAAAGAAGTTTTCTCTTTCTGATCTACTACCCACAACTGGTCTCCAGTCGAGGTGTGGACTCCAAGTTGGCAGTGAAAGTCTGACTGAAAACAGACTTTTTTCCTTATCTTTCCTGGATTCCTTTGAAGAGAAACATGGATTTGTGATAGCTAGTGCACTTGATGTACTTCTCCATACTTGTCCTGGGTTAAGCAGAGACAGAGTTAACTTTCTTCATAACAGCTAGCAAGAGGCTGTGTTTGGGATTTGTGCTCAGAAGAAAGCTGATAAAAAGTGATGTTTACATGGCTGCCAAGGTTGGCAGACCGGAGAAGCTGGGAGGGAGCACAGCCCCAGTTACTAGCCCAGGATTTGATCTTAGGTTCAGGACTGAGACCCAGAGTGACCAATAATTATTCCATAACATACACGTCATGCCCAGTATGTAGGTGAGGACCCCCGGGAAGATCGTCCCTTTTGTTTCCGGATCTCTTTTGCTCCGGGTCATCTCGCTCCAGGTGGTCACTTTCCCAAGGTCTTTC
>WKFP01015219.1:308656-346632 GCA_011057875.1 Pterocles orientalis
AGCAGGGGAAAAAAAAAAACAGCTAATGATCCCCCTGGAGAGGGAGGATGCCAAAACTCACGGAACGGAGATAAACGAGTGTCCCGGGCCAAGAGCTTATGGCAACCGTGGGGGGAGTGGGGGAAAAGGCCTTGGGAGAGCGAACGCAGGACCTCAAAATGAGATGAATCTGGAGCCAAAGGGAAGTGAAAAGCCATCTCTCCCGGAAGAGTCCTCACCTATATACTGGGTATGACGTGCATGGGATGGAATAATTGGTCAGTCTGCTTCTCAATCTTGACCTAAAAGCAAGTCCCAAGCTAGAAGACGGACTGTCTCTCACCAACCCCCCCCCACGTCTATGGAGAGGAGAGAGGCTGAATGTATCGATGGTTAAGTTCAACTGAGCACATTTATTGGCAACTTTGTTAGCATCTCTCAGAAAGATCTTGCTGGGTCTAGCTGGACTTTTGATCTGACCCAGCACAACTATTCATATATTTTCAAGTACTTTTCTAAATCAGGACAATGAAATGTATTTTATAAAGACTGTATGGACACACTCACAGACTACAGCTATACAATTCCTATTTAGTAAATACAAACAAAGTAGTTCAATGGTTGGTTTTCATAGAGGAAAAATTTCTATTCCTTGTTTTGTAATTTTTTTTCTATAGAAGTTTGCATTAAATAGTCTGTAAAATGTGTTGTTGAAAGCAGATGAAGTGATGAATCCTGAAAATCTGGCATAAAAAATTCACTGCCTCTGGACCTCATCCATTTTTTTCACGTTTTTGGTAAAATCTGTGAAGAGTATTCTGCCGTGAGATATTGCATGTATTTTATATGTAGGTAGTGACTGGATAACAATTACAGGAGGGCAGCCAGCCAACTCAATTGGCAAGAGCTAAATTGAACTGGGTATTCAAAAGCAGGAATGCAAATATTTTGGTTCAAAGTTTAATTTATCAAAGTATAATACTTGGCACCAAAAGCTTTTTAAAAATCATTTTCCTTACTCTGCAGTCGTGAACCAGTCCAGCAGTGGGTATATGCATGAGTGCATTCCAGCTGAAATTCGGTGTTGGCTGATGCAAAAATGTAGCTATTATGATGATTTGACTTCTAGCTTCACATCTTGAGTAGACACCACTACCCCATTTAAAACTAATTCCTCAGGAGTGACATCTCATGCACAGGGATTATGAGTCATTAAATAATCATTTGGTAACACAGTGCCCCCCTTGCCTCTGAAAGTGGTGTTCAGCATGGTGCATACTCAATTAATCAACCTTAAAATAATACTTTCCACTCTCCTAAATTACACTTCCCCTCCTAAGTTTGTAGAAAAGGCTCATTTAACTAGAACATGATTTTAAATATAAGAATTAACCTGGGCGATGTAGCTGGGATTCAGATCTGAACCTTTTCAAAAGGATGAGTGACTGGATCTGGTGCCAAATGCTACTTTTGAACTGCTCTGCTGGTGCAACTCAGAAGGAAAATAATCAGGTGCAGGTCCCTGATGACTCTTTCTGCAGAAGGAAACCTGTGGAGGATGGAAATGGCTGGTGGTTTGGGGAGCTCCAGCTACCCTCATTTGCTTTAGTCCCTTTTGGGGCTCTCAACATCAGTGTGCACCCCAGTGCAGCAGGGGTATCCCTGATTTATGACCACTTCTGGACGAGGCTGTGTTTGAACCTGAAGGAGGAGAACATTTAGTTCCCACATCCAGTCTGCGTGTAACAAATACAGCCTAAACCATTCAATGTTTACAAACTATTCACCAACACATTTATGGGATAAAACCATGGTAGCAGAGGGTGGCAGGTATCGGGAACAGCAGTACGAATGATGATAAGCGCAGATCTGGCTCTGTGTCAGCTTCTGTATTGCTCAAAATAGCTCATGTGCTATTAACGATACACGGTATTGCAGCTGATAACTCCTAATAGCCCCCACTTTTCAGCAGAAACCTCCTGCAAGTCTGGCTCCTAGCCCATGACTATTTAGTTCACGTTCTACAAATGTAACATGGTATCCAGGGCTGAGCCAAAATTCCTTCAGATTTGCAGCTTTGTCATTGACTTGGCACTATTAAAAATAAATGTACATGGAAATATCATACTAACAGTTTGTACTGAATTAGTGTCATACATATTTGAGGTAATTTTGATTTGAGAGAGCATTTTTAAAAATATTGTTATATAAATACATATAAATAAAGAACATGCACTTCAAACTCTATTTATTAGCTAGTTTTTAATTGTATTCCTCATTCTATGATCCTGCATGAAGTAGCAGTGATTTCAGAAGAGCTTTGCTGCTTTACCTCACCCAAAGGCTTGGCTTATAGGCTAAAGGAGTGTAAAATCAGTTATGTAGGTGAAGTTATTGGATGTGAGCAAAGATAGCTCTTGCCACAACAATGGACAGGGCTATTGTTCCTTGTGACTGAACTTAGACTAAATTACAAAATCTCTTAGCCACATTTTTTGAATGGAAATTCAGTTATTTTTGGCCTTTATGAACTATTTCATACAATGCAGTTTTGTAAAATTAACAGGAAACAACAATCTTTCACAGATGACCTATTGTTTTTTTGTTTTTATGATAACACACTTTTTTTTCTTATTTTATCTTCTTAAAAATAGTTATCTGGTTGTCTATGCTTACTCTATAATCAAGGAAAGAGATAAATGTGATGAATGCTCCTCTGGGGACATTTATCTTTTTTCAAGTGACAGTAGAGAAACGTGGAGGAACCAGATAGGTGAGGCTAACTTCTGGCAATTAAGTTAGAAAATATAAACCCGACTATAATGTACAGATCCTATTCCATCTGCTCGTTGCCATTTTGCTCTTCCAGTGGAACAGGGCAGAATTTTGACTTTTTTTTTTTTCATTATAGAGATGTTTAATTCTTCCTGTACCACATGTAAATTTTGTCCAAGAGGAACACTGTGTTCATCTGTGACCTCCTGGAAGGACATGGGACTTTGCTAGGTGAATTTGTTCAAGAACAAGACCACACCTTTTGAAAAACTACCCAAACTTGAGTTAGAGGTGTTAAAAATATGCACCCGACCTTTTTTTCCTGAATGGCTTGAGTCTGAGCTTCCAGCTGTACCATCTTTCCCAGCCTTTGTCTTTAAGTTATGATTCCCCTCCATTATTGGCTTGTTTTCCCTTACTGATGTATTAGACTGTGTTCAGATCAGCTCTTAGCCATTTTTTTTTTATAAGCTTAATCAATTCAGGTCTTTCAGTCATTCATTATAGAATGTGTTTTCTGATCCTTTAATATTTCTCATGGTTCTGGACTGAATCCTTGTCAAAATGTGAATACAGGCAGTGGACTGTATCCTAGTGCCAATTATGCAGATGATAGAGCTTCCCCAGTGTGTTATCGCTCTCGGCTGCATTTTACTGTATCTCATATTCAACAGGTTATCCACTATGGTTTGCAAATTGTTTTCAGAAATATCATTGTCTAAAATGTAGTTTCCTGTCCTAAAAGGATGACATCTGGCTTCTTTTCCTGTTTCTACATTAGAGCCATTTTAAATTGCACAAATTTTACCTTCACCTTTTTTTTTAACCAGCTTCTTGTACATGAGGCTGCTTCATTTCCTGCTTCATTTTAAATTCCTCTGGTATCTGTACACCCACAAGCTTTATCAGTAACACTTTCATACTGAGTCATCAATAAAAATGTTAGACTGTGTGAGGACAAAGACAAATTCTGGGAAAGCCAAACCAGGACACTGCCACCTAGTCTGTTCTCTGTTTGCAATCCAAAACCTGTCTTTCAACTGTTTCTGTAATTTCAGATGTGTGATTTATGAAACAGAAGTGGCTGTTTGAACAACATGAAGCTCCCACATTAAAGTTGTATCAGCTTCGCTTTGCATCCAGTTAGTCATTCATGGTGCATGGCTTGTGAGGCAGTCCATTGTCAGAGGGACATTTAGATATTTCAAACAAGCAGTCACCTACAACGGCTGGATGACATTGAATCAAAGTCCACTGTGAAATGGCCCCGAGCCTCTTTTGGGCTTTGCTGTGGTGTCCTGGTGGTGAAGTGCAGTGGGCTCTCGCACAGCTCGTATAGCCTTTAAAATAATAGCCACACGGGCAAAGTATGTTTAAAAGATGTCTGCCTTACAGGTGCTGTGTTCACACTTAAAAGGTCACAAATTCTAGAGGTTTTGAGTTTTGGGTGCTCTTTTGGTCTTGATTAATATGTACATTCCTCTAGGGTCAAAATCAAACCTGTTTTTACTGAATGAATGGTGGGGGAAGAAACACTCAATTCATAGAAAGTCCAGCATCAATTCACTATGAACTCCTTCCTTATTAGTGACACGGTAAAAGATCAAAGGGCTACTGCTGTATGTTTCCCAACCGGTAATAAGAATAGATGGTTAGACTGTTGTGCTGAAAAATGAGTGTTACAAGAAATTTTTTAAAGGAACACTTTGTGTAAGTTAGTTTTATTGTGAAAAGATCTGTCTTTGAAAAATAATAGAATGTGAGTTTGTTTTATGGTGAAAAGATCTGTCTGAAAAATAACAGGAATCCCTCATTATCCAGAAAAAGGAGGAACTTTGGAGCCTGCAGTGTCTTACATTTCATCTCTCTGTTTAAAGCTTCACACCGGTGACTGGTGACATTTATTTTGCTCTGTTTTAACACATGCTTCCTTTCTATCTGCCCATCAGGAATCAAAGCAAATCCAGATGGCTCAAGAACAGATGGCTTATGGTTTAAGAAGCATGGGTCAGATTCAGCCATACATCATACCAAGTTCACAGGAGTGCTCTTCTTGCTTCTAGAGATTTTGAGTTCCTGAATAATCATTTTTCTTTCCTTTGCTATTGTCAGGCTGTGAAAGTTAACATGCATGAGAGAGTGAAACCAGAAGGTGATTGGAGAGGGAAAGTTCAACGTGGTCTATTCAAGGGAAAGGATTCCTTTCTCATATCTTAAAAAGGCACAACAAAGTTGTTGCAAAGCCAGAGATCTGAGAGTTATTTCTGAAATCTTCTTGGCTTTGAAAATTGAACCAGGCTTCTGGAATAAGTTTGATAAGCAGTGCCGAAGACAGCCATGGTGTTGCTCGGGAAGAAGAGAAATAGGGATCTAGCAACATCACAACAACTTCCCTGTTACATGACCAGAAACGTAATGTGTCTCTTGCAGCTAGAGGAGACACATTTTTGCCTGACTGTGTCTAAATGCAGACCTGTTTGCAGCCACATAACTGTGAGACAGAACATTAGCAACCATTGCAGGACACTACAGTTACATACTACAGTAATGACTCGGGAAAAAAAATAAATATGTATTTCAGAGGTCTAGTAGACATCTCATGCAGACCAAAGCAGACAAACTCATTCATGTAGCCCAGATTTGTCTGGATAAGTCTAAGTAGGTCATCACTACTCTTAACTTCCTTGGCTCCACTCTAGAGGGAGGGAAAAAAGCACAATTATATGAAGGATCCACATGTGTTTCGGGTGTTTCCACATCCAGGGGATAAGGAAAGAACAGGACTTGATTAGCACAAGCTGTAGGACTACTACACATAATGTATGTACATACTGCTAGTAGAGATAAAGTGCCTTGTTTTTCAAATACATGTAAGGATGGAGTCCATGTAGTATTTTTTATTAGTAAATCCTAACTGTAATACAAAGTCAGAAGTATTATCCCTATAATACAGATGGACAAAGAAGCAGAGGGAAGTAAAACACTCTAGTCTTTCAAGATCATGGAGCAGAACAGTATTTGAAAAAGAAGTCAGTTTTGAAAGGGGAGCTTAATGAGTCAGAAGATTGGAAGGTGATCCTACTGAACTAAAGTTTGCATATATTTGGCTTCTCTGCTTGCAAAAACTTTCTGTTATCTCCTTTGTTCTGGATTCTTCATTTAGAGCTTAGAGTAAAAAACAACTACTGAAGGATTTTGGAGACAGATATGTGTGAATCTTTCTGTATTCTTCCTTCATTCTCTCATGACGGGAAAAAACATAAATTGGGACATATCAATATGGTATATCCTTCCTGCACTGTATATTCTGTTGTCATGTGGTATCACAGAATCACAGAACAGTTGAGAGTGGAAGGCATCTCTGGAGGTCATCTGGTCCAAGGTCTTGTTCAAGCAGGTCCACAAAGGTTGTCCAAGACCATGTTCAGGCAGCTTTTGAGTATCTCCAAGGTACCCCCACCCTCACAGTAATAAAAGTGTTTCCCAATGTTTAGGAGGAATCTCCTGTGTTTCAGTTTGTGACTATTACTTCTTGTACTGCCCCTGCACACCACTGAAAAAAGCCTGGCTTTGTCCTCTGCGCAACCAGCCTTCAGATATTTATACACATTGATGGGATCCTCCCTGTACTTTCTCTTCTCCAGGTTTAACTGCCCTAGCTCTCTTAGCTTTTCCTCATATGAGTGGTGCTCCTGTCCTTTGATAATCTTTTTGGCCTTTCACTGGATTCTCTCTAGCATGTCCATGTCTCTCTTGTACTGGGGAGCCCAGAGAAGCCCCAGGACTCCAGATGTGGCCCCACCAGTGCTGAGTAGAAGGGAAGAATCACCTCCCTCAGCCTGAGGGCAATGTTTTGCCCAGTGATGCCCAGGGCACCTTTGGCCTTTTTTTCAACAAGGACTCATTGCTGGATCATGTTCAACTTTACGTCCACCAGGAGACCCCAGGTCCATTTCTGCCAATCTGGTTTCCATCTGGGTGGCCCCCAGCATACATTGGTGCCTGGGTTTGTTCCTCCCCAGTTGCAGGAATTTCTGCTTCCCTTGGCTGAACTTCATGAGGTTCCTCTCAGCCCATTTCTCCCACCTGTTGACTTCCTTGTGGATGGCAGCATGATCTGGTGTATCAGCCCCCGCTCCCAATTTTGTGTCATCAGCAAACTTTGCTGAGTGTACATTCTGCCTGCTCTGCCTCATCATCCAGATTCTTAATGAAGATGTTAAACAGGATTGGACCCAGTAGAGTCCCCTGGAGTACACAGGTAATTATTGGCCTCCAACTACACTTCATGCCACTGTTTCATGTTTTTATTATGTTCTGTGTTTCTTTTTTTACTTTCCTCTAGACCTTATACTAACAAGGAAGACTTAAGAAGAGAAAGGGGGTGGAAAAAAAGCAGCTCCCATATAGAAACTGAACATGAGCAATTGAAAGCGAATACTCTATTTTAGAGTGAGGGCCAGACTAGCCCATCTCAGTACTAAAGACATAATGAGGATTATTTAGTTGCATTGGGGTCTAAGCTGAGCTTGAAAACCAAGCCTCCGATGTTAGTTTTTAGACCCAACATTGCCTCGCTACAGCCTCTTATCTGACTGAACTTTACAAAACCATCTTATCTGGCAAGAAATGCAAGGAATAATATTAAGTCTCTAATGGTTCAGTTTCAGAAATCTTGCTCTTGTTGTACATATAATCAGCACAACTATGACTACCGGCTATTGCCCTCAGTGCATTTTTTTCTCTAAAATACATAACCAGAAGAAATGTTCATCTGCTGCAGAAAGGCTTGATGCTGACATGACATGGATTTACAGGAGCAGACCTGGTAGAGCAGCATGAGAAATGTGTTCTACCTAGCTCTAGCTAATATTCTCAGTCTGCTGGTTATTATAAGATTTCTAAGATTTTTAAATGTCATCTCAACAATAAATTAGACCAGAGAGAGTTACAAATCCCTGTATGTTCTCCCTTCCTCTCTGCCAGTCATTTTCAACAAGCAAAATTAAATCCTTCCAGGTAACAATTGTAACGTATTACATCCACTTTGCATAATTTACTAGAAAAGATGTAGAGCAATGGAAAATAAAAAGTCCAATGACGGCATAATGCAAAACCCCTCCAAAACTTATACTACAAACTGATTTTAAAGTATTCCTGTTGTCTTTGCAGACCTTTAAACCTTTTGTGTTGAAATAGATCAACTCAACAAGCACTTTTTTTTTTCAGGCCTTTGATATTTCCTTAAAAGAAAGTGAAATACTAGTGATAATTTTAGTCACAGATCATATAGTCAGAGAGACTCTTATGATGAGATAATCCGACCTTTTGGATGCACAAGATGTGGAGTTTTCCTTGTGAATTGAATTGGAACATTCCTTGTGTGGTAAGTCTACACTGAAAGAGGATGTATGGTGCAGGGTTACCCTAACCAGCTCTAAACAAATTAGCCTGGCTACCAGCTGCTGCGTAACTGTGTTAGCTGAGAGCTCCACCAAGGCTAATGAGTCCTGCTGAGAAGCAGGCAGCATTAACTGAGGTAAAGCACCCTGCTACTGTGGTATTCTCTTACTCTTAATTTCATAATTTAGCTATTGTACTGACTTTCAGCAGCTAACGATCTGTTCTGTATATTTTCATTATTGCTTGCATGTATTCAGGCTTTGGAATTAGAGAATTCAGAATCAAATATAACTGTGTATTTATGTCTATGATATAATAACAGATATAATGAGTAGAATATGTTTTATTTTAACAGTTATTTATCTCAGTGAAAGCAGTTGCGCTTCACGTGAAGGGAAATACAGAACCTGGACTTACCTCTCAGAATATTATTGAAAATAATGTGGAATTCTCTGGCAAACTCACAGCTTCCATAAATACACTTCCTAATATATTTCTCAATGACTGACTACAATTTTTTGGGGGCAAGAAAAGATTAAGTAAAGCCTTTTTCATTCTAAGATTTAGTCTGTCAGGGAATTGGGACTGACTTACAAGCAGATGCATGTTGTAACCCTGCTGTACACACAGCTTGGGGACATCGCAAAAAGCCGAATTTTCCACTGGATGTTCTTGGATACTGAGAGAGAGTAAAGTGTGCTGCAGATCTTCCAGGCTATTATTTGGGTTTCTTTTGCAGCTTGTTGCATCACTTCTATCCTAGCTTTTTATTCCAGTTGAATGGCAAAAGCTACATCTGTGCCAAAGATCTAGCAGAAATGTCTTTTTTGAACTTTTGGTACAAGTGGTAAAATCCAGTGGGTCCTGTATCCCGTGCAGGTCGCAAATGAAAGCCATTTAGTAGAAACTTTGTGGAGACTGATGCATACATAGATGCCATTTTTAAAAGGAAGAGCCTTTAAACTACAAACGTTTTAAAATAATTTTATTAGTATTTGATTTCTCTGACTTTAAAGTTTTTGGAAAATATTTTGTGGATCGGCAGGATGGAAGCATCTGTATGGAACATGATTTCTCCTAGAGCTGGTCTAGTCTATATATTCTTATTGAGCATATAGATCTAGCCTACAGAGTCTCACAAAAAATGTCATTGACCATAGGAATGACCAATATAAAGGACATTCCTTTAATATCCTCCCCTCTTACACACACACATATCAGAAACAAAAAAACCCCTGCCTATTACAAAGCATATATTCTTCTCAGTAACAAGAAAGGAAGAGTTAGGCCATGAGAAATATTTTTTTTGTTTGTTTTTCACTAGGTGCACTGAGATAATAAAGCGACAGTGGTCAAACAGGGGCCCCGCTAGATGTAACTGCATAGTTCGGGACAGACAGACTTCTCTACCAGATGGCTTAATCCCCACAGCTCCTAAACATTTGGCCTGTGACAAAATCTAAAGCTGTATGGGTGTTATATGCAGAAACATAACACTCCATGTCTTCTCTGCCTCAAAACAAAAAATCTACTTATATCTAAAGACAAAAACACACTGGCATGCATTTGAAACTGAGTGCTGAAAATCACTAGTCTTTTGGAAAATGCAATTATGTGCATAGAAAGTGCGTGGGAGTGTAAGAGCTTGAGAGACAGAGCCACATGGCATGGCTGTTTGCAAGTCCTACAAACTTTTTTCATTTGAATCCATTTTAATTCCCAGAAACTGTTCTCCATAATGTGTCACCTCCTCTGGGCATCTCCAATTTGTCAAATTGAAAACATCACCAAGATTTCCATTTTTTGTCTGATATCCAAAGAATGGGTGTTGCATTACCTTCTTATCCGGAACAGTCAGCTGAATAACAACTTTCTGCACTGCAGCTTTTTTAACTTTATCACAATAAACTGCAGTGAAATAATATAATTTTTTTTATTGAGATCTAGCAACTTATGTGTTGAAGTGTTGAGAACAGACTAACAAGTTTGTGTAGAGGAACCATAATAACCAGCCATTTAGCTGTGGAAACTCAAAAATCGCACAAGGCGCAGAACACAGCCCTGCAGTCCTTTGTCAGGTCTGGTAACACCAAGTTAAGCTTAAGCTAATACCTTTTAGAAAGACATGCTCTAATAGGCTGAAGATTTCAAGTGCAAAAAATGTCACATAGCCTTTTATAAAGTCTTCCAATGCCCAATTATGATCTCCTTTCCCTCATTGAAGATTACTGCAGTGGAATTCCTATTATCCATATTGTTGTCTCCTAGAATAACAATGCTTTATAGAATAAGGAAAAACCAAACTATCTCTCACTCCTGCATCAGAAATTCTTCAAGTTCTGCATAATTTTATAAGTGCCCAGATATTCTAGTGATGGACATGTCATAAGTACCCAGAGAATGTTTCCAAGGCACATCCAGCATATCTGTACATATGACTGCAGCATATGCTAGCAAGCTTTCCTGGCTAAATGTAGGTAGCACAAGCAATAGTAACAATGCGAATGTGTTGGCACAGGCTTTGTCCAGGCTTTCCCATTACTGAGAACACATGCCCTGGGGCTCTGCAGAGTCCCTCTGCTGGATGCCAGCCCAGATGAAAGCCTGTACCACTTTATCTCGCTGCTGTTGCTGCACGGGCTGCTGATGGTGGAGGGATGCCGGGCCAGGCTAAGGCTGCTCTGAACTTTGGTCAAAAGTCAGCGGTGGCATAGAGGGTCCCCAGAGGTTCAGAGCACAGACAATGAGCAAGCAGTCTTGTTCTGGGAACCTTGCTCACTGCCTTTATCAGTGTAGCTGAAATAACCAGCACTGCTGACTGGAAGGAGAGCTGGGAAGTGACCAGCTTCGTCTCCCTCCTCTTCCTCTCATCTGCTTGCCACTGCTTACTTAGCTTTCTCCTGGTGGAGGAGAAACATGGACTCACGAAAGGGCCCTCTCTTGCTGGGGTGACTGGGAACCTGACTGCTCAGGTGGTATGTGATGCTGCTGGTGCTGCCCTTTCGGCTGGACTTGGAGACGTAACTCTCATGAAAATTGGAGGAGCTCTTTCTCTTGCTTGTAAGACTGATTTTTGCCCTAATCTGCAGCCCACTGCTAAGGTATACCTTGCCTAACCCTAAATATGCTGCACGCCACCATCACACCGTATTTTGCCTTTTGTGGCAAAATGAGGTAGTGTCACACTCTGAAGCAGAGAGACCTGTGCCTTGTGCACAAGGAGATTCTTACCTCTACATTGCATTGAAGGAAAATTAGATTTACAGTGTCGGTTACATTAACTGTTGTGAATGTAAAGAATGTTTGAGGGGAATTTAATAATTAAGCTGATTTCAAGTGCCTATCAACAAGACTGTCTGCACTTCAGCTCCATAGCAGAGCCTCTTAAGTAGAGAGTGTTCGCAAATACACGATGAAGTTGACAGATTCGAATGTGGATGAAATTACTACAGATTAAAACAAAGTAGGCAATAAAAATGCAAACACTCTGAAGCATTTTAATAAGAGTACACTAAATCACCCTCAAACTGCATTCAGCAACACATGCCATGGGGATTTGGGGCTGCCTATCCAAACTGTCCTGTACAATATTGCCTTTTCCTTACCTTCTCTATAAGGAGGCTTAATCTTTGCTGAAAGGTTCAGATTTGACACTAACTCCTCCTGTATGTTCCCTTAGGTTACTCTGAAGATGCCCTGTATATTTAGGCCTTATTAGACATGGACCTTGACCTGAAGTAATTTGAAATCAACTGCAGTCTCTGGAGCTGGATGAATGTTTGGCAAAATGGTAGTCATTAAGATTAAAATGCTGAATGGAGGCTACACAGCTAAGTCACTGTACATCGAGTTAAATGCACACCACCTTGTTGTCAAGGTATTGAGGTATATTGCATAGAAAACCATGAGATATTTATTTTGAGTGGGCATTTTAACAAATTATTTTGCATTTTGAGCGCTTGCCAAACTCTCCTTTGGCTCAAAACAGTGTAAGCTTTTTGGCTTTGCTTATAGGCTCTTTGGCAGCAGGGTTTTTTTTCATGTTTTCTTTTCACTGAAGGCAATATCTGATCCATTTGTGATCTTTAACAACAGTCTTTGAACAGAGCTTGCTCTTTATTTCTCTAGCAAATCGTGTACAAATGATTCCCCTTGATTTCTAATACCTCCAGCACACAAAAGTGTTAATTGTCTAACGATGCAGCACAAACACGGACAGCAGTTTTGTCAGAAATGATCGCACCATTTCTTTATTTATTCATTTGCTGGGTGCTTTTGTTAGCACCTGGAGGTGAGTTCCTTCAGCATATTAGGAACTAGCAGTCATGCTGAGCAAAGCGATGACTCAGTCAAGCCCTGGAAGGTTCCTGCAGGGTGACCATATCTGCTCATGGCCATCACAGCCATCAACGGCAGAAAATGAGCTAGAAAATGCACAGGCCAGGTTCTCATGCCAGCCCATGCAGGGTCTTGCCACCTGTCTTAGCCTTTAGGGCAGTATTTCTCAAACCAATAGCTAAAAGGTGGTCTGCAAAAGGACTGCAACTTTTTGAATGCTTCATCCCCACTCTTACTCTCATGCCTTCCAGAAGGAGGCAAACTTTCAGGCAACCTGTTTTGACTGAATGTTTTTGAAATATCACAAAAACATCCTAAAAAATTCTACTGGCCCTCAACAGGTTTCTGATAGCAGCTGGTACACTGATAGTATTGCTATATTTCAGGTGAAGCTACAGCTGAATTAGACTGACCTCAGTTGCTGGATCAATTACTGTAAAGCCTTACCATGTCTCTTCTTTTGCTGATGAAGCAGCTCTCAAGATCATATTTGTCATAATCAGCACAGATTTTGAAGCCCCAATCTCCCTGTTTCCAGTTTGAGTGGTTCTTCAGGTTGCATATAATTCAAGTATCCTTACTTGTAGAGCTTACAACATTCAGAGCTTTTGATGCAACGTGTATGAGTCATGTATCTCAAAGTCTTTTTTTCTGGGGATTCTAGCCAAATAAGGAGATCTCTCTTCTTCTACTTCTCTCTTTTTTTTTTTTTTTTAATTTTTTACATTTTGTGCCTCTGTAAAAAGATGAGTCAGTATCTGAAAAAAAAATGCCATAAATTTGAAACTTTGCCCTCAGGTGAAGCTGTTCCACTACTGAAAAGTCTTGTGCTTTTAGTTGTTTAAATAATAGAGTATCTGAAGGCCTGCATTTTTCTTGAAAATGGGATAGAAACATTTGGTGTCAACACTGATTCGAGAAGTTCCAGAATGTGAAATAACTCACAACAATACAGGAAGAGGAGAGAGGAGCAGAGACATGAGAGTGCTCCATTATAACAGAGATCACTTCACTTGCAGGTTGTTGAAGGACACTGTCTGAAAAAGAGAGAGGAAGTTCCAAATTTGTTTTGCAATACTATGTCTGAAAACCAGAAGTTATTGTTTACCTCATATTTCAAATAAATGTAATGATGTTTTCCCTGCAGCCATGATAACAAAGAATCCTTAAAAATATTGATTAGTCAGAGAAGGACAAAACCAGATTGAGGTAGTGAAACGCAGAAGATTGCTAGTCAAAGAACATTTCACACCTGACAATCCTGTTTTGTTCAATAAAAGTTCTTGCATATGTCCATCATCACTTTATAATTGGAAACCAAGTCAAAGCGAAAATTTCAGGTTTCAAATAACTAGTAAGTCTTCCCCATATTGTATAATAAAAAAGTTTTTTCTTCTCTTTTCACAGTTTCTTTATTTATATTGTGTAGTTATGGTAGATTTGAAAAGAAGACGAGTAGCCAAGCTTTTAACACTCTAAGAACATGTTTACTTTTTAATAACAGTCAGACCTTATTTAACCATACATAGAAAAAGATACAGAAAGAAATAATGCTGGACAATTTAATGTATTCACATTGGAAAATTAGGAGAACAAGGCTGGATATATATCTGTTTCTGGTGGGTCCAGACTTTCCGAAGGCAATGGGAACTCTATTTGGACGTCAACACAAGAAAGCTTGAAGTATTAACTGAGCCAAATGTTTACCGGCATTAACATATAGGTGTGAATTTTTTATTCCGTTTTCATGCTAAATCTAAAATTGGGAAAGGATCTATTTTAGGTTACTCTTGTCAACAAAATATTATTAAATGTGTGAATCTCTGAATAAGTTTTGGAAACATTACCCTTCATACTTGGTAATTTGCCACACTGTGTGTTTCAGTATTTGAACTAAGTTCAGCAAACATATGAAGTGGTAACACATCCTATACTTACAAAAGATAGACTTCCACTAAAAATAAAATTGGTATGATAAAGAATTTTTATAATTAAGGAAAACTTCTACAGATACTGTTTTGATGGAACGTATCACTTGACTATGAGGCTTCACTTCTATCTGCCTGCTTCTTTCTACACATTCCTCCACCAAGCCACCCACCCATCCATTCTCACTCTTTCCTGCGTTCTGGTCACTGTTCTGTAGTTCCAAAGGATGTTGCAGTCATTTGGGGTGATGTAAACTGGTCACTTATGAGAGCAGCTGTCAAGCTGTAGCTGCAAAGCTTCTATAGTGATTATAGACAGATGTCACCTGGAGAAAGACTGGGATCCATCAAGTCTCCTCAGCAATGCAGTGTGACGTTAAACACAGTTATAACGAACAGGTAAGGGCTGCTCATTAAAGCAGCACTATACAGCTACTGGTTTTAATTCGGACAAGTGCAGTTGATAGTAAATGGGCATCAGTCTCAGCAAACCAATAAGCCAGGTTCAGCCTGAGGAGGGATTGCAGTCCGGTTGCATGTCAGATGTGAGTGAGTGAAAAAATGCACAAGAGGCCAAGAGCTAAAATTCGAACTATCCAATATTTAAGGAGATGAGGGCTAACTGTATACAAACGGACAAAGGAAGAAGAGGCTGTCAAGTGGGGAAACAACTGGACTGCTCTTGTGGGCTGAACTTCTTGCCAACTCTGAGGTGTCCATCTCAAAAGTGTAGGGCAGTTGTCAAGAAAGCCATCACCATAACATTCTGGGACAGCAAACCAATTTATTTTCCCCTAGTCTCATTCTCAGAAATGCCTGAACCTGGTTTTGGATGAAATTTTAAAATCACATGCCCACAAAAACAGCCTAAAGTAGATATGCAGCTTAGGACATTTCAGCACAGGTGACTTAAATTATGTTTAAAAATTGTAGAATAGGCTCAAATGCTTTGAATGCTAGGAAATGACACTCTCTCCACCAATATTTAAATAGGATTAATTATATTGCATTTCCTGTGTAGTTGGCCTGTGGTTCATACTTGTTGATACTCCAAGCAATGCATACAATAGGGCCTTGAATGACTTCTTTAAAAATAAGTTTCTTCCCTGGTAGGTAACTAAAAAAACATTTTGATGTTTATTGTCTATCTTGAGAGGAAAATTGAACAAGTGGCAGGTATAAATTTTTTACTTCATTCATATTGAAAGATGCTCTGTTCCAATGTTGATAAGAGTTGGAAAAGAATTTACGCATTTTTTTTTTTTCACAGAAATTATGCTTCTTTTCACTTCTTTTTCCTTTTAAGTTCTAGTTGCCAGCTCTGGGAATTCAAGCAGCGAATCAGGCGGGGCCTTAGTACATCCTCACAAGTACAAGGCTGTGCAATTCAGATTGTCTCCTCATTACACATGGGCAAGCCATGCTCTCGATTATGAGAAAAGAGTGCCACAGAAAATGTAACATCAAGCTGCTACGAGTAATCAGATTAATCAGTGCTGGAGGCAGTCAGTGGTGACTCAAAGAAAAAGAAGCAGTGTACATGGAGAGTCTTTCCACAAAAGTGCACATGTTCCTTTTTATCTGCATGTCTGTGGATGGAGCCATGTATTTATATAATGAAAGATGATCTATTTCATGAGTTGTATCTAGCCCAGAGCCAGGAGGATAGAAGCAGAGGAATGGAATAGAAAAGTAGCAGTGAATCCATAAAGGGTCCCCCTGCTTCCCAGCCAAAATTGCCTGTAAACTAGGTAACTGATACACCACACTTACCATTCTACCTAGCAGTGTCTTACTCCTTCATCCTTGAGAAAACATATCATTAGCTCACTTCTCAAATATATCCCCTGATTCTGCTATGGCTTTCTCACGCTGGACTCTACCTGTCCCAAAAATCTGCGCCACACTTACGGGCCTTAAAGAAAGTTTGCCTCGGAAGACTTCTGGGAAGTTATTACTCATCATAGCTAGGGCAGGTAAACACACCAAATTGCTAAATTTAGATGTGGCAAAAGTGTTGCAGGTAGTGGTCCAAGGTTGCTGTAGTTCATCAGAGTCTTCACATAACAACAAGATATCTATATGAGGCTAAATGCTTAATGTTTCAATACCAAGAGAGTTTTCTGAACTTTTCTTTTCTTTTCTTAAATAATTACTTATAAATATAAATCACTATGGACTATTAGACTTTTGTTCTAATTCCTGCTGAAATCACTCGCTGAATGAATGAATCCTTCACATGATGATGAGGAGGTGGTTTTGATAAAACTGATGCCAAAGAGGCCTGTGACTTCAAGCTGACTTTGTGGAAGGAAATGTTTACATGAAGATACAGGCCTAGGATAGACTTCAGTGTCACAGTAGACTTCAATTTCACAATAAAGTTAGTTAGAAAGTACCTTTGTGCTGTGATTTACTGAAAAGATAAACCTATGGCCTTCTATTCAGTTAGGTTGTGCCACATTGTTCACATAAAAATGTGACATCTGTTTCTATCCTGAGGTGATAAGTTTAAGCAGTTTAAGAAGCTGATGGATACGTGACTACCATTCTCTAGAAATCCACAGTCACTTCAAATTTTTACTGTTGTGTGTTCAGATAACATATAATGTCTGGTATTTAAGAAAAGGCTAGGACTTCAGGCAGAGATACCCTAAATTGATGTTATTCTGAAGGTACTGGCAGGGAGGTGACATACTGAGGGGTTATGTCAGCAAATATCTGCTTTGCTGACTAACCAGAAAGAGACTTCCTCCCAGGTAGAGTGGGCTCAGATTGTCAGCACTGGAGGTGAGAGGAAGGATATAGGTCTTGCCTTTCAGGTCAGCAAACGGTCTCAAAACAAATGAGGTCCTAAGATCCAGCAATTGACTCCTTCTGAGAAGAGGATTTGCAATATAAATGCAATGCATGCCAGCGTTTGCAGTTTTCCTGTGCTTATAGATACCTGCTGGCTTGAAACACTGGGTTTTGCTATGAATTTGTCGTCTGATTGAAGAGGTCCATTCCTAACACCTACAAAACTGAGAACAAAATGTATTAAGGACTTCAAAGCCTTCGAAGAACATTATCTTTCATATTTTATCTTTGTATTCCCACAGAGATGTAACGTACTTTTGTTATTCTAGAGTGTGAAAAAATGTGTGTATGTATGCATGAGTATATGAAAGCATGTGAAAATGTATCAAAAGAATAGAGTCCCAAAGCTAAATTGAGCCTAAAGTCTGTCCTGCAAAATTACTGACTGGTTAGTTCTGTCTTCTGAAAGACTCCAGAGAGGCCGAGCCACCACCCAAATGTTATGTCTCATTTGAATGTCTGTGCTGAGGTCTCATCTATGTTCAGTGGGGAAGGACAGAGGAGACTGGCCATCACAGAAAATAGCTATCTGAATGATGGGATATTAATATCTTTCAGACTGTGCCTCTTGAGTACAGAATAATTTAATTTCAGAAGTTAAATATTCTGATGATATAGATGATTTCCCTGCCCCATATAGAGTTTTCAAACTGGGCCTGAAACTCATTATCTATATTTATACAAACACCAGTTTCTTTTAATTAACTAGTGAACTTCCAGTTTTCAGTCTTACGGTAGGACTTGTATAGATTAATTTTCTGCCTGATGACTGGACTAACTGACGTAGTAACTCAGTGATTTGCTGACCTATTTTAGTAACTGTCTGTTTTAATCCTTAATTAGGGCTCAGTTGTAGGATTTAGTTCAGCATAACAGGTTACCCTGCATCACAGGAGCTCCGTTAGGTGTCCATATACCCACTTTTCATCAACAAGAATTCAAAATACTGTGAACTTTATTTTACCACCTTTCACCATCACATTACTTTCTACTGGCTTCTTTGCGAATCTGGGTGTAAATCATCAATTTAAGAGCTAGATCCCATAAAGTATTTAGCCCATGCAATGTAAACATCCTAACATGGACTTTTTTAGTGTCCAGCTCTTGGGGTGGTGTCCAGAACCTTAAGTTTATGTTCCCTTTATAGTGCATGGGGAAAGCCAAGAAATGGCTTTCTGAAAAGCAGCCGTGTTGAGGATGGACATGTCTGTGCTAGACCAGGACTTCTACTGCCCTGTAATATTGATTAACTGAATTGTCATTCTGATGTCTGTCATGACTGAATGAAAGCATCTTGGGTGTTTGCCTCTTTTTCATTTCCAGGGAAAAGTCATAGCATGATGTCAACTTCTTACAAAATGGATTGGGCTGCCAGATTGATAGTGTATTAGTGAAAAAAATGAGAAATGCAATCAAACCTATCAGGTCCAGAGAATGAATGTAATTTCTAGGTAAGTTCAAAATATATGTAGGAATCTGGGACTTGACTTTTGATCTTTTATCTAGGGGAAATAACAGGAAAAAAACCTCTTCCACCTGAATTAGATCTTCATTTCCACCTAAAGCAAAAACTTCCTTTAAGGAAGGGTGGATGCACATGCAAGGTCCCAGTTCCATATGGAAATCCCTGATCTAGGGCAAGGATTCAGACACATAAAATTAATGTTTATAACTTAAATAAAAAAATACCACAGAGACCATGTTAATAAAAGATGAGCAAAATGTTTTTTCCCTTTCTGACACTATACTATGAATGAGTCTCGAGCTGCTGTAATATGAAGTGAGGAACAAACAAGCACAGATCATCCCAATGTACGGAAGCAAGACTGATTTAAATTTATTGAACATAATATCCTTTTAAAGTACAACCAAGTAAAGTCTATGTCTTGGTACGGTTTGGTCAAATTTTTGTTCAGTCTTCATTGACAATAGGTGACTAATCTATTGAGCATGCACAGAGATTCGTGTCTATAATTTACCATAAAGTTAATGGGAGTTCTTCTGGAAACACCCATGCGTCAGTGGGCTTGAATAAATGCTGACTGCTCATGACCTTGTGCAGATTCTTTAATACATAAGAAATACAGACAAGCATTTTATGCTTACTTGCTCATAGAAATGAGGCAGTTTCTTTTTTCCTTTTTTAATCAATATATAAAAGAAAGCAGACATACTGCCACCTCATCACCTCTGATTCTGTAGAGAACAATAAATGGAAAAAGATTTGAAATATACACACATCAGTTGTTGGTGTGAGTCATCCTCAGGAATAATGGTGATAATGAGAATAGTCTATTGTGCATCTAACGTGACATCTCTATTTCTGAAGTAGGTTTTTCTTCTGCTTTTGGATTTTTTTCTCTTTTCTTTATCTATGTGGAGTTTACAATGGCTCTATCATAAAGTCCCTTTCTGTATCTGTTACAGAAAAGGTGAACAGAAGAAAAAAAAAAAAGATAAAATTCAGTATTTTAAGTATAATCCTGATCCAAACCCATCTTAAGTAGTTGCTAACTTTCCCTGGCTTTTGTTTTCTTTGAACTCATTCTGTATAGAGTTCTATAGAAAAGACACATTAGTGAACTTCATTAAAAAAAAAAAAAAAAAGAATGGAAAAAGCATTGTGCAAAATGTCTTTTTGCCAGAGCAGTAGATGGCAGGACTTCCAATGTGAAAGAATATGTTCCCCTTTTTTCCATTTCTGAAAACAACTATATTCTTGTTATGAAAGTTATTGCCTGACATAATTAGTAATAGAAGACAATATCAGAGATGAATTTTGCTACCTATCATGTACTTCAGTCTACTCTAGTCTGTTCTGGTACAGACCATTTAGACAGAGATGCACATAAAGAGAGGCACGTAGATGCTCACACAGAAGCATGCACTGTGTTCCTTCCTCTCAGCATGCTGAGTTAATGATCTCCATACTCCCCATACCTCTCTCCATATCAAGAGGAAGATATAACTGCAGTTAGAAGAGGGAGAAATTGGTTCAAACACTACTGGATATCAAGATATATCTTTTGGCTTAAATGGCCCCCAGTGAAATAAGTTTTATCTTTCCCCAAGAGAAATTGCAATCTCCAAAAGAATTCACAAGGGCCTTTAAAATAATTCTGGATTAACAGAAAATCACCTCAGAAGAGATTCTGACAGTCAGTATGACCTTAAAAAAGGCTGGACGTACAGAAACATTTTAATTTTACCTTTTTTTTACTGGAGAAGAAGGAAGAAGCTAAATCTGCTTAGATTTATTTCTTTCTTGCAGAAAAGGATTCTTGTACCAAAATTATTACAGAATATAATAGAAAACATTGGTGGTTGTTCATTGTAAAAATATTATATATTATTATAAAAAAATATATTCAGGAGAAACAGGAAAATGGAAAAAAATAAATTGGTTAATAACCGTATAACTTCGAAATTCTCCTGACCCAAAGAAAGTGACGTGTAAAATCACTTGTTGCTGTAGCAAAGTGTCAGTTTGGTACTGGTAAGCATTTAATCAGCTTTCTCCTTGATACATTTAGTGTGACTTCAGTGTTTTACTTGAGATACATGGTTAAGTGATTGATGATGAATTCAGGGGAGCACAAGTGCCAGTCACAAATAATCAGGTCTGTTTAGTGCCTGCATTAGCTTGGCTCCCATGAATAATTCTCTGTCTGGCAGAAGACATGAAGTAACAGCCGGTAACTGTCCTCAGCAGCTGAGGCTAACTTCCAGCAAAAACCAGAAACCAGGAAACACAGCTAGTACACTTTCATGTGTTCAGCCTAATATAAAACTTTCTCATATTTTCTAGACATTTATGTATGAAACCAGACTAAGTCCTCTGCTGTTTTTCCCCGTCTTCTAATTCAAGACAAAGTCCTTTACTGCCTTATTTTCTGTTGCCTATTTTCAGAATGCATAATTTACCAGTCAGGCCCACACGTCTCTCCCCAGACTAATGGAGGACACCGGCCACACACTCAAAGGAGAGCAGCACCCTCCAAGGCCGAAGTGAGACACCTGTTTCACATCGGCTGGGCTAGACCCAATCTGTGCCACCCCTGTTTTAGAGGTGGATTCTCCAGGAGAGAGATTATGTGACCCCAGGTCACAGCAGAAAGTGGTGGGGAGAGTGACATTTCCTGTCTGTTGGCTCCATGGTCTCCTCTGGCATCACCTATGGCTCGGGGCAAACAGACCTGCTGCAACCTGGCGGTATCCCTTGCGCTCCATCAATTAGAGAAAAACAAAACTGGAACAGTTGCAAAGCCAAGCACCCCAAAGTGAGGAAATGCCAGAATTAAGGCACCCTTTACCTGCAGAATCAGATATCTTCCGTGCACATCCACCCATCTACACGCACATATGTATGTTTAGATTTGTGCTGTGACACTGTCTTTAATCACATCGTAGCGGATACTTTTTGACTGCATTCTCTAATTATAGAATGATTAGAAAGCAAAAGGCTGGAGACAGAACACATGGCTTGTCCCTGTGGCCACATGTCCACGTTGCAGGGGTCACTGCAGCGCTAGAGGGTTATCTACTTGATTAAAAGACACTTAATTACTCTTAATAGGGTGTAAAGGAGATGGGTGAATTAAGGTGTTTTTTTTTTTAAGACATTTTCAATCTCTAACTGCGTTGTCGTAGTTACAGCTGAGGAGTTTGGGAAATGTACTAGTGAAATTGATTACTCAGACATGTGTGACTATGATTCATCCAAGAGCTTGGAAAAGAAAAGATGCACAAGTTCTTCACCAGCCCCATAATTTCTTCCTTTATTACTTTATTTGAAACAAAGCTTGGACAACACAAAAATAATTTGATTTTATGGTAGCCATAAGAAGAATAAAAGATGTTCTCATATACCTACCCATGACAGAATTGTAGGCTAAAGATTCAATTTAAAACAATGGTTTTCCTCACTTCATTTGCTAACCATTTCGAGGACATTACATTCTCATTTCTTTCGGGCAATCATAGGTTCTGCGGAACTGGAAGATTTGTTCTCCTGTTAAAACAACAGGCTAGCTACTCTTAACATCTTTTGTCTGGCAGTAGCTAGTTATCAAGTACTCTAAGGAAACTTAAAAAGACAATTGTGCAATTGAGCAACAATCCACCCTTGAGGATTTCAGAAGATTTTTGCCTAAGGGAAAGACTGGCTTGTGGGATGAAGGCAACAGTACTGCCAAAGCACTAGTGTTTTGTTTTCTCCTGAATAAGAGAATTCTGGATGTTTCCACAATGCATAAACACTTCAGTTTCTCTTTAAAATATTTTTAAACTCTAGAAACATTAACAGTTCCAAATGCTCACTTCATAGGCATTATCAGAGCTGGCATATGAAAAGTATCCTTGAATTATCCAACCTTGCAAACAGTTTTCTTCTCCTCTTCCTCCTAGGTCTTAGCCATTTTTTGATTCAGACGCTAACTTTGTGCTTTCCTACATGCAGCCATGACGTGACTAAATGAAACTGTAGTTCCTGGCTTGCAGTTCTTGGATATCAACTGTGGGGTCTTCTGCATGCTTGATGGCAGCTCCCATCTGGAAGTGGCATTCCCTTTGGAGGCAAGGGTAGTGAATAAGACAATGAGTAGGCAGTCTCTTTAAAGTTGTGTTTTTCAGGGCAAAATCACTATTGGAAAAAAATACCTTTTTAAAACCAAAATACATCATGCCCATTTTTTTTAATGTGCCTGTCTGCCCTCTGCGTAGGGACCTTGAAAGGACCAGCTCCCTCTAGGTTTTTCCACTGAGCCTCCCCCTATCAGCTTGTCTCCTTGCAACAGTTTTTGGCCCACCCTGGGCATTCCTCAGTGACTCACCACCATTTAACAGGGAATAAGATGTTTTTAATTGTTTATAATCCTTTTGACCTTCTTCCTCAACTGGGAACCTGGAAGACTGCCATTGCACTTCAGTGTAGTGGCTTAGGGCAAGACAAAGTCTGTAGGCAGAGGTAATTTTTTTTTTTATTGGACCAATTACTGTGGTTGGAGAAAATAAATAGCTTTCAGGAACACAAGGTCTTGTGCAGGTCTGAAATGGAAGCTGAAAACTTCAAAGATAAATGCAAACAGAGAGAAATTAGTCTGAACTTAACTTCTTTATGTTAATAAGTTAGATTACCTAAAAGGAAAGGCAGCTGGTACCTGTGCAGACAGTGTGTTGGCAGAGGGAGGGGTGATATATCATTGGCTCCAAAAATTACCTCTACTTTATGAGGTTATTCCAGAAGCATAGTAACCTCCTAGAGGATGTGACCATCAGTAACCCGCCACACTAAGATTCACCATTCCAAACACACTGTAAAAGTTATGTATGAGAATGCTAGAAAAACTAGAAAATAATATGCTTTCTCTAACCACTCCAAAGTGCTGAGCTAAAATAAGAGACTAAAATGAGGTGCTTCTGAAGTTTCCCCAACCGTTTTGGAACTGAATCCAAAATGCTATCAAAATAACCATGACAGGTACCAAATGCAAGAATCAACTAATGCAACAGGTGCCCCAGCCTTGATCTTGTAAAGAACCATATAAACACCTTCAGTCAATGAAAAATCTGCTAACCTAAGGTGAACTGTCTGCTCCAAAAGGCCAAATGTCTCCTTAGAAGAACAACCAGATGACACACTTGTATACAGGGAATTTGAATGACTCTTCATACTTCTTCCTAAATGAACCAGAAGTTAATTCTAATACCACTCCTCCTATCGCAACTTCAGAAAGAAGACAAGGAAACATATTGGACTTGAAATCAAGAAAAAAAACCCTCTTGGACCACTATATTGACTACTTCTGGAAAAGAACTGAGAGAGAAATAACAAATGAGACATCATTGCATTTTTCCTGTCTCACGAAGAAAGCCTATCCTAAATCACAAATGGTACAAACATGCAACTATATGACACTGACTAATGAAGTCAAGGAAGACATTGTGCAGAAAATAACACTTTCTCCTCAGTGAAACAGTTATTGAACATAACTACCTCTCCATGATAGTATTGTTGTGTCTACAAGGAATGTCCCTGGCCTGTCCTCTATCTGATAGCATCTTGGTTTGTCCTCAATATGTCCCTAAGATGAACATCAACCTCCTGTGCTTCAGGCCATACAAATCATAGAATCATAGAATCATAGAATGGTTTGGGTTGGAAAGGACCTTAAGGATCATCAAGTTCCAACCCCCCTGCCATGGGCAGGGACACCTCTCACTAGACCAGGTTGCCCAAAGCCTCATCCAGCCTGGCCTTGAACACCTCGAGGGATGGGGCATCCACAGCTTCCCTGGGCAACCTGTTCCAGTGTCTCACCACCCCCACAGTGAAAAATTTCTTCCTAATGTCTAGTCTAAATCTACCCTCTTTCAACTTATATCCATTATCCCTTGTTCTCTCACTACACTCCCTGATAAAGAGTGCCTCCCCATCTCTCCTGTAGCCCCCTTCAGGTACTGGAAGGCTGCTATTAAGTCTCCCTGGAGCCTTCTCTTCTCCAGGCTGAACAACCCCAACTCTTTCAGCCTGTCCTCATAGGGGAGGTGCTCTAGCCCTCTGATTAATTTTGTGGCTCTCCTCTGGATTCTCTCCAACAGGTCCAGGTCTTTTTTATGTTGGGGGCCCCACATCTGAACACAGTACTCCAGGTGGGGTCTCATGAGAGCAGAGCAGAGGGGGAGGATCACCTCCTTCGACCTACTGCTAACGCTTCTCTTGATGCAGCCCAGGACACGGTTGGCTTTCTGGGCTGCAAGCGCACACTGCCGGCTCATGTTCAGCTTCTTATCCACCAATACCCCTAAGTCCTTCTCCTCAGAGCTGCTCTCTAACCACTCTCCGCCCAGCCTGTATTTGTGCTTGGGATTGCCTCAACCCACGTGCAGGACCTTGCACTTGGCCTTGTTAAATTTCATGAGGTTTGCATGGGCCCACCTCTCAAGCCTGTCCAGGTCCCTCTGGATGGCATCCCTTCCCTCCAGCGTGTCCATCACACCACACAGCTTGATGTCATTGGCAAACTTGCTGAGGGTGCACTCAATCCTGCTGTCCATGTCTCTAACAAAGATGTTAAACAACACTGGTCCCAGTACCGACCCCTGTGGAAAAACTTGTCACTGGTCTCCACTTGGACATTGAGCCATTGACCACAACCCTTTGAGTGCGGCCGTCCAATGAATTCCTTGTCCAGCGAGTGGTCCTTCTGTCAAATCCATGTCCCTCCAACTTAGAGACAAATCAGAAAAATCATCTAGTTCATCCTCACCCTGAACAAATTCATTTCAGTCTTTTTTTTTCAGACAATGGGCATAATAGAAACATAAAGATAATTCTATAATATTTTGACTAATATAATGAGCTACCTAAAAAATGAAAAGGAATAGGGAAAATGTAAAATAAAGAAAAGAGATTCTAAGTTGTTGTATCACTAAGCCTGTGCTCTATCTTATATACTCAAGTGAAAGCTTTATCATTTACCCTGCAAACATGAATTTCCTCATTGATTTTTATCAAATTCAATAACAATTGTCCCTCCATCAATCTCTCTTGAGTATCACTGCACTGAAATCACCTTAGATAACCCCATCAGTATCAAACTACAACTTACCGATTGTGGTAAGAGACTCACAGATAAACATGTTTACATGAAGAAAATCAGCCCCTATTCAAAAGACCCTGGCCTTCCAGACCCCACCTCACTTGCTACGAAGAGATCACTCGTGGCAATCATTTAAATTATTTAGATGTCCTTTACTGGACAGGTGTGCTCTCTTAGGCAGGTGGATAGCATCTGTGAGTTAAAAGGGCCTAAAATACTGCTAAGCACTATTCCTACCAGCCTAATCTGGGACCTACAGAAATAACCATTAATAACTTACAAGACCCTAAACCAAAAGAATTTTTGTCAGAAGCAGATCTCCCACCTTTCATGTATCTCTAGTCTCACTAGCTTCAGCCTCAGAAACATATACTTGGGGCTACCAAAGAGATAGAAACTGTATTTGAGCAGCAAACATTGAATTTGACAACACATCTTCTCATAACAGCAATCATCCTTGGAGCCTTCACAAGATATTCTGTAGCCCATCCACTGTGACATATGCCCTCCTGGAAACCATAGCTAAGATCAAACAACCGGGATGCACCAGGACGAGCTCATTCAGCCAAGGATGGACAGAAACACCCATTTGCAGTAGGAGATAGTTCTCTCAATGCAGCCACACCATGTCTGAGATTTTTGATGTTATTCACACAGAGAACAAATGAAATGCCTCCAAAACAGGAGGACAGGTGCTAGAAATCATCTCTTTTACAAATACTAAGAGATTAAAACTTCTTTTGAGGCATGTTCTCATTTAACACCTTCTACCCCAAGCTAACCTCTCTATCCTTGAAGATGGATAAATACATTTCCCACTGTTTTCAAGAGGATTTATCAACCTTATTGTCTCTACAGGTGCTTACTACTTTTTTTTTTTTTTCTCAGTCTGATGGGCTAATTTCAGTTTTTGCAGTTGCTGTTTCTGTTTCAGACCTGAAGAGGGTCTTGTGTGTCCAATCACTTCTCTGTTGTTTCCAGCTTTAGCAAACCAGCATTTCACTTCCCTGCACAAACTTTGCTTTACTTCCACAATTAGGCCATCATGGCTATACTGCTACTTCTGCAATATTTACAAAAAAAATTGTTAGATCCCTGTATTTGTGATATTGTTACATTTCAGCTCCATGTGTGTCATGCAGACTGCACTCCTAAACTGAACTGAAACTACTGCTAGACTTGTGGGCTCCTGCAGTCACTGCCTGTGTTATCTGGGTTCAGTGTGCAGGGGAACTTAAATGTTCCAGCACCCCCTCTTTGCCTAGGGTAGTGCTGCACGGCCCTAGGTGCTGCGGTGGGGTTCTGCCCACTGATGGTGGTGCCTGGCTGTAGGCTGGGAACCTCTGCCCTCTGAGCAGCCTGGGAAGCCAAACTCTCTCAGTGCTTTATGGAGCCAGCAGCTGTCAGAACCATACTCATTGCAGAACTAATGAGAAATTATTAAGATCTGGCGTTTATTTAGTGCTTTCCTAAATAATAAACACTATGTCCGTATCAAGTTGGTAAAAACTTTCATGATCTCTGAAATGGGAAAACCAAAGCATAATGCAGCCAGAAGCTTAAATAAGAGCATGAAATCACTACCTTTTTACCCAAATGGCTTGATTTTCAGAGGTAATGATCATTCATACCTCCCACTGAATTTGTTTTTCAGATGTGGAAGTCATCGCAAGTTACGGGCGCCGCACCTCCGAAGATCAAGCCACCTGCCTAGCTGACTAATTGGGGGAGATGTTTGAGGGGAGGGATGGCATGTTGCATCTCATTGAAGCTCCTGATTTTGACAGTGTGGGCCAGGTACATGTGACATTTCAGTAACAGTCTGTTGAATGAATTCTTTCTCATCCCAGACTTAATTCATAAGATCATATTACCTCTCAAAGCAAGATTTTATTTTCCTGAAGAGTTCTCAAGACAAGATTAGTTAAATCAATTAACATACTGTTCTCTGCGCACTCACGAGAGCTGAAAATCCCTTACATCCAGAATTTTTTCTAATTACATAAAACCATCATTCAGGAACCGTAGACCTGCGTGGTCCACGTGAAATTGAGTAAGGGAGGATGTGCATCTCACGTGTGAAGAGGGAGAGGACAGCCTGACTTTTGCAGGCTCATGGCTCCACGTGACTTTTGTCCCTCTTCCTGGGGGCACTGAACTTCACCCACATCTTCCTTGAAATGGCTGGCTGGTAGCAACATTACTTTCATTTTCCAGAGAAGGAAAATGCTTTTACTGTTCAAAAGCCAAGAAAACTGTGAGGAAGGTCTGTACCTGGTGCCCCTGTTGTCTGGCAGGGAGGGATCCCTGCCACCCAGTCTGGTCCTTGGTGCAAGCAGGACTGGGGAAGGGCTTTTCCAGCAGAAGGAGTTTCCAGTTTGGCACTTGGATCCAGCCAGTCTCTGAGTTTTGTGGTTTGGAGACTATAATGCAAATTGGATGTGTTATGTTCAGCTTTTGATGGATTTGTTTTTTGTTTTGTTTTTTCTTAATTCTAGTTAATTTGACTGTCAAGGTTTCCAATAGCATCAACAGCAATAATTTAACTTCTGTTACCTGTTGTGGGTGGCTTATGTAATGTTAAATTTTTACTTTCGTGCAAAGCATCCAACTGCCAAGATCATAAGCATTATATAAATTACTAAATTAAATAGCTACATGAGAGGCTTTTCAAAGACTCAAAGGAAATTCAGAGCTTTGGTATAGCTCAAGAAAGAGCAGAATGACAGGAATAAAGCTATTAGGATATTATTTCCTTTCAAAGCAAATTCCATGCAAATACTATCTCCTTCTAGGGGCATGTAGATGCCCCCACCAAAGTCACAGCCCCCTGTTCCTAGGCTTCGTATATACAAGGAGAGAAAGACAACACATGCTTTAAAAAAACTATCTGCACCCCAGAAGGAATTATCATCTCTGTTGTACATAAACAAGTCAAACGATTTTCCCACCATCAGGAATAAGTTCCTCAGTCATGAGTTACATCGTGTGTTATGGCTCACACCTTGTTCTTCCAAGTGGTCTTCCTGCTTATGCACATTCTCTTCTTCTTCCTGTACAAGGATGTATATAAACTGAATGAAAACCCTAGCGCTTTTTTATGGTAGAACAGCAAGCAGTTTTAAGTTTTTCTGAAGTTTTGCATTTTGAAACAAAAATTATGCCACTCTTCACTTGACGTTGCTGTCACATTAAAAGGGTGCAGAATCAATGCAAGTTGTGGCAGTTCCTACTCTGGGCTCTCTGAGAGCTTGCAAACTGAAGTTTTTTAAATACTGCTGCAGCGCTCTGTCCGATTTGGCTGGCCACACAAGGGCATTCAACATGTTTTAGCTGATGGCACTGCTCCTTAACAGATCTTTACATGCTAGGGGACGGTAGGATTTGGAGTGAGAAATGAAACTGTGAACAAATCCCACTGTTCCCAGATGGTATGGCTTAAGACTATCATCTCCATCTTGTCAACTCTCATTTATTTTCTTCAATTTAATGTTACATCAAATAATTAAGAATTTCACATTTATGGAAATAAGAAGGGAGATTTGGTGTTTGGAAAAATTACACCACCCTGTATTCAGCACATGAAAGATCCACTAGTAGCTCTAATAATAGAGACAGGATGAATTAATTCACTAGAAATGAAGAGATATTTCGTGTAAAAGGGCATATATAGTGGAGAAGAAACCTATCAATAAAAGGCAGCCAGATATAAAATGGGATGAAATGTCTTGATTGCAGTCTTTATGGACCTCAGCTATTAACCGTGCTATGTAACAGTGCAAATAACTTTCCTGCAAAACTGTAAATCAGTCTTGTGCCATTACAGGAAACATCATGTGATACCTTGAATTAGTCTTTAAAATGACCCTGCTCAGATATGCTCATATTGGGGATAATAGCAGAGCTCTGTGTGAGATGATATGCATTCAAGGAAAATAAGAGATAATGACCATGATCACCTCAATAAACCTACGGTTAAACCACACACAGATATATGCCAGACTAAATGTAGCTTGACAATGAAATCAGCCACGGTGCACAGTGTGAAGAACATAGCTGTTAGAACAGCAGTCAAAAAATTACTACCTTTAAAAAGTACTGCTAGATAAGGAAAGAAAAAGGCATGTGCATAGCATATCTGTCACATTAGGTCACCATTTATTAATATATCTTTGAATTGAGTGTTTGGAAATGTAACTAACTTACAAGGGAACTGAGCACAGAATAGAAGTTCTTCATTTCTTGCTCAGCTTGATTTAAGCAGTAGCAGGGACAGAGCTGTTATCAGTGCTGCAAGCTGAAATGCAAATATGCTGAAAACTTCTGAAATAATTCTTCCACTCTATGAGTTGATGAGGAAGGAAAGCCAGTTTCTCCCTACAGTTTGCTTATGGTGGCAGGTATGGGGTTTATTTCACTAGGCATTCAAGTGGCGAGGGTACATTAGTTAACATCTTGTTTCAATCTATCTTTCCAGAGCAGTACTTCTCAAGCATTTTGGAAGTGTAACCTTCTTTTGGCTCGTGCCTGTTCACCCCTTTTTGTTGGCAGCTGCTCTTCTCCAAGGCAGGGTGGTGGGAATTGGCTGGAATTACTGGCTGCAAGTCCTGACACCCATTTGCTCATTCTGGTTAAGCTGAGAATCTGCTGGCGCTTGGAGCTAGTTAGCAGCTATCTAGCTAGTTGAAACACTTGCAGCCCAGAAATAAAAATCTGTTCATGCTAAGAATGGACCTGCCACCAGCTTAGGAGGAAACTGAATTGCTACAGATATATCACATCTAGCACTTTATGAGCTATTTCAGCCTTTATGTGGTTACTCATCCAGGGCAGTTCTGGAATTTAGGTGTAGCCATGGAGAAAACAGACCTGGAAGAGACTTCTTGGACCATTTGCTCTTACAGAGAGCTATTTTGACCCTCTCAAGTACTTCAGAGGTTATGTTCAGAAACAGAAGTAGGTCTTTTGCTATCACTGGAAGGTTGCTCCAATACCTTTGCATTAGAGTCCTGTTTCTAATTTCCAGCAATTTGTTCTTATGCCAATACTCAAAAATTATTATCAAATTTGGTGGGGTTTTTTCGGCACTACTGCAGGCCCCCTCTCTCTTCTCCCATATGTATCTATAAACAGCAATTACATGACCTCTCCACCTTCATTTTGCTGACATAAGTAAATGAAGTTCTTCTGTCATATTCTCCTTTCTTTCCATATGCTTGAACATACTTACAGTGTTAAATCTCTGACTCTTTTTTGGACTCGAGTGTCTAGAATTTGGTATAGACTTCTAGAGGAGATGTCTACCTTTTTAGAGCAGTATTGATATTTTCCTGTTTCCACTGGAAACACCAAGTCTGCTATGCCCCGAGGTTAATTTTCGCTCTTTGTTGGTGAATCATTATTATTGGTGGTCACCTGGTACAGCCAGGACTTTGTCTGTCATTTCGCACCTGGGAGGCCAAAAGTACAGCAGGATGTCTTGCATGACCTTATACTTGGTCAGGTAAACTTCCAGATGTTTGCGCTATTCCTGACTTTAAAGTCAAGGCTTCTTGCTGGTGACAAGGGCTCCCTGTGTTAGGAAAGTATACACGCTGAAGCCAATGTTTTTCAGTTTGAGGTGTTTAAAATTAAGATCTATATGTATACTGTACAAGTACAGTGGATGAGGATCTTGCACTAGGAGCTGCACTAAAGGGAAAAAAAGCCCCAAATAACTGGCAATACACAAACCTCCTTACTGCAAACTCTACTTTCCCATACTTTGGAATGGGAAGAATATTTCACTGGTTAACAAAAAAAGGAGTGGATTTTTGGCTTATAAAAGGTATTGTGCCTCTTAACATGATTTTTCTTCAGATAGAGTTTTGTTCTGTGTTTGAGTCTTAAAGCCAAATACATTTTCATGTCATTTACGTGTACTTGTGACTTTTGCTTACGAAACTCAATGTTAAGTCACTTTATTTCTATCTGTGAAATTGTAGTCAACAGCAATCAAGAGGAAAAGAGCTTATGGCGAGGAAACTATAGTATTAGATTTGGTGAAGGATTGAGGAGGTGTCAGCACCATCTACCAAATATGTCTTTGAAGCATTCTGGTCAACAGCAAAGATTTGTGCTGTTTTAAGCATGGTGTTGCCAGCAGGTCAAGGGAGGGAATCCTTCTCCTCTGCTCAGCACTGGTGAGACCACACCTGGAGTTCTGTGTCCAGCTTTAGGCACCCCAGTACAAGAGAAACATGGACATACCGGAGACAATCTCATAAAGAGACACAAAGATGAGAGAGTGGGGCATGTCTCCTATAACAAAAGGCTGAGAGCTGAGTTTAGCCTAGAGGAGGCTCAGGGGGCATATCATCAATGTATATGAATATCTGGATTAAGGGTGCAAAGAGGACAGAGCCAGGCTCTTTTCAGTTGTTCCCAGTGGCAGAAACCAATGGGCACAAAATGAAACACAGGTGGGTCCCTCTGAACATCAAGAAATACTTTTTCAGTCTGACAGTGACCAAGCCCTGGAACAGGTTGCCCAGGGAGGCTGTGGAGTCTCCATCCTTGGAGACATTCAAAAGATGTCTGGCCACAGTCCTGGGAAACTGGTTGTAGATGGCCCTGCTTGAGCAAGGGGGTGGACCAAATGACCTTCAGAGGTTCCTTCCAACCTCAACCATTCTGTGATTCTGTGATTCTATAATGTAATTTTATGCAAAAACCACACTCCTCTTTGAAGGAAGGATAGGAAGCAAATTTGGGCTATGTGAAACATCTCCTGGAAAAAATGGCACCTACAAGAGAAGAGAAATAATCAAAGGAAAGACATTAGAAGTAGCTGACCTTAAGCTGTAGAAATTTTTGCAGCAATGTCTATAGGTAGATTTGATCAAGTATTGCAGACCAAATGTTTTTCCACCTTGCTTAAGCTAGGAAATACGGCGTGTTCCTCAGGATAGTGATTTTAAATTTACAGTCTATGTAAGCCATATATTGAATTTCCTCATTTGGGTAGTTTGATGGGTAGCAAGAAGATGCACAGGAATGATGGGCTAGGGAGGCAAAGTGTGTGTTAAATATTTCCTTGCTTTAATATTCTGGTAGCTGCCTGCAAACCACGGTGTTTGCTGTATGTGAACAGGTACCTTCTGGAAACAGTTACAGATTATGGGAATATTACTTCATGTGTGTAAATTAGACTCATGAGGAGAACATGAGACTGGCAAATTTGTATGTCCATAGCTCACTGATGGGAAAAGCATAATTGTCTACTAATTGCAGCTGTTAATACAGAAGATATATGCAGCACAAGGGATTTGAGAACCTAAGGAGAGAGAAATTGTAGATATTAATCTGAAATGCTCTGTATTTTAAGATGGCTAAACTACTCTAGTACAAAACCGTAGCTAAAATTACCCTCAAGTAACAGAATAACAGAGAAACTCTAAACTCAGACAACAAGTCACAAGTTTATGTAAATCCAAAAGAGTTACTGCAAGCAGGCCATGAAGAAGCTGTGGTTTGGAAATTGAATTAGAAAAGCTGAAGCCCAGTAATCAATGAAAATTTGCTTTTATGAAAATGTGTCCGACTAAGCACAAAATCTGTTGGTCCTCCTCTTGTAATGTTGATGGTAGAGATCCCCTCTCCTCCTCGCTCCCACCCCAGATGTTGTCAATTGTGAATGTCTTCTTTTAGGAAAATAAATTTGCACCACTTTGTTGGAGTGCTAGAACTACTGTTTGTGGTAAAACATATCAATCTAAGTCTGGATTGTATCGTAATATTCACAGTTTTGTCCTTCACTTGTACATTAAGTTCAATTCCAAGGAGAAAAACAGGGCAGGTCTGTAGTTACATGTAGTAGCTATGTGTGGATTTACCTCAGATCATTTCAGAAGACAGCTAAATAACATTACCACACTTGCATGGTAGGAGAGTGTGATTTTCTCGGTTGGCTGGTAGTGGAACTAGTAGGAGAAACCCAAATGCCATGGGTCCCCTTCTGTTGCAATCTCTCCATTAGGCTGCTTTGCTGCATGAAAACAAAGCTGTACAGGAGGCAAAACCACTTTTAAATCTCAACACCAAAGTAAGCTTTATCTAACATACCTTGTTTAAACAATGTTTAAAAGCTTGTCTTTCTCCAAATCTCTAAAGTTGTGAAGCTTTAAACTCCAGCTACAGTAAAAACTATGAAGAGTAACTGTCACTCATAGTGAAAATATGTAAAACCAGATGTCGGAGAGGGCTTTTAATGGCTTACTGGTGTCTCTTAAATATGTTTGGAAAACAGACAGTTTAGAGATCAGTAATGTAGGTACTTTTCATAAAAATATGTACATCCCATGCTCTGCTTCTAATTACAAAGGACACTTGTGTAAAAAGAGATCTTTGCTCCCTTGGTCATCAGCTTTTGCTCTTCATATTTCCATAACCAGTCACTGACTTCAAATTTGTTTGCTGTGAAGATGAGACTTAAATACAAAAGAGGATCAGAAAATATGGAACATACATATGCATAACAGCTCCCTGGGTGGCAGATGTCACAAGCTGCTGAAGATGAAATTGCTGCTTGACAGAAGACACATGGTCTTCAAGGAGGTATTGTCCCTTAACTTGATTGTCTTGCAAAAAAAAAAAAAAGTTTTTATTCAACATGCTGGACTTCTTTTCGCGTTCAATCTGATGTCCCTAGTTTCTTTTTACCTTTTCTTTTTCTTTTTCTTTTTTTTTTCCCCAAACCACAAATGTAGTATAATTCTCATTTCCTTTACAAAATGCAGTAGATATTCTTCTAAACCTGAGGGCACATGGATGGCCATAGCTGACCACAGAAAATGCTTCTGTTGAAGAGGGACTCAAAAGAAAACTGGCCTAATTCCACAGCAAATCTGCATAATAGAGCCTAAAAGAGGGAAACACCTTCTCTAGATGAAACAGATCAGCAGGAGTATCGAGTTTCATGCAGAGATGAGATAGTATTACTTTGAGGAGTAATTCCTTTTTATGTGTTTTGCAGGAACAGAGTATATCGTCTAATACTTTTATTTCAGACTTCACACTTTGTTTTATGAAGCATGTTGAATCATTAGCCCTTGGGGGAAAGTTAGCTTTAGTTCCTTACTAATGGCAATTCAATGAAATCAGAGTAAAAGGTGAACATTTGTTAGTAACACAGAGGAACTTATGTGACACTTCTGTATGATGGCATTTACACCTACTAAATCCTTCTTGTGACGCCAGTTGCTGCGTGTAAACTGAAGCTCCACCTGCTGCAGCTGGATTCGTGTCTGACTTTCTGGAGCAGACAGGATTTCCAGAAATGTGACTGACAAATGAAGCATAAACTATGTTCAGTTACTCATCCTGCACCATAATGGATCTATTTAAACTTCTTCCTTGGCCTGTGTCTGCTTGAGTCACTCAGATGGATAAATGTCTCTCTCAACACCTGACTGGAAAGGCAGCAGTAGTGCCAAACCAAGCATATGTCCATCTGAACAGATGCAGGTGTATGCAAAATCTTACGCAGTCTGTAAGTTCATAATCAATGTGACATGACGCTGCTTTTAGCAGAGGTCCCCATCCTAGCACCAGGCAATGATGTCCCAGCTAGAGCTCTCTGATTTTCAGCCTGCTTGTATCAGGGCTGAAATTCTCCTAGCTTCCTGCAGTTAGGTAAAGAGGTGCAGACACCAGTGTATGCAGGGAAAATCTCTAGTGAGGATGTTCTTGAAGTTGAGGACAGGAATGTCTGAGGTGGAAACAATCAAACTGGTTTTGGAGGAAGCAGCCTGAATGGGATGGGGAGGTGATTGAAAAGGAAATTGCAGTGATCAAAATGGGAGCTGATCGAGAAAGAGCCCTGAGCTTTTTTGTTCTGAGACGGAAGAAAACAGCTGGAACTTCACTGGGAAAGAAAAGGAGAGCAAGATTAGGAAATGGCTGGGTATTATGGCAGGATGAGAGAAGTGTTTAACCAGACACCAGGAGGAGAGGTGATGTTGTCATCACAGCAGAAAGGCTGTCTACAGGAGAAAGTGCAGGTGGAAAAACAGAGGTTAGTTTCAAGGCCGTTAAGCTCCGAGACTTCAGAGGCAGACTGAAATCTTGATTCAGTCTGAGAAAAGGAGCTCCAGATTGAAGGAGTTGATTTATGAGTGCTCAGCGGAGAGGTACAGAAAATGATATTAAAGAATCTGAAAAGACACTTGGAGCTTGTGTGCCTGTTTCCTGTGTTACAAAAAACCTGGGAGAATGCTGTAAGCCCTTATGGTAACCGAGCCCTGGCCTGTCCCAATGCCAAAAGTTTGTGTAAGACTGAAGTTTCATTTCAGCCGCACATGGGATGGTTTGTGGAACTTTTCTTATTGAGGAACATGATATACCATTGTATTTTGTCAAAAAAAGTCAAATGCCTTTTAGATTTCTGGAATGGGTCAAATCCTTTGAAGAGTAGTGAACAAAAATAGAGGCTATGCAATCCTAGTTTATTTTACGAAAAGTGTTTACGATCTCAAGCAAGAAGGAAAAGAACATCCTATTTTAGGATTCCTTCTAAGAACACTCCTGGTAAGAGACTGTGAGCTCAGACACCATATTAATATTGAAATAGGTGATGATTTTAGCTTATTCAGTATCAAAGACTAACTGAAATAAAACATCAGTTTTGTTCCTTGTTGGTTTCACTTGCATCCATCTATCAATCAAAGACACAGATGAAAATGCACAGAAGGTTTTCTATGCTCATATGCTTTAATGATAATGAAGGTATATGCCTAGATGTGTATACTTGCAACTTATTCAAAATAAAGCAAAGAATTTCAAATTGTCACTTATTTATTGTGCCATTCAAACAGCTATTCCCTAGCTCCAAGCATTTGCATAGTCACTGTATATATGGATTTACGCCAAACAGCAATAGAATATTTTTTTTTGCATTTATAGCAGTCCTACAAAGTACTTCCATTTTGATGAGTTTGCCTTTTTTTTTTTTTAATTGTCGTGGTTTAGAAATGCCACTGGAGGACAGTCCTTTGTTAAACCCCTGGTGGGCTGAGGCAGGGACAGGGAGGGTTTCACTCACCACTTAGGGTCACGGGCAACAAACCGACACGACTTGGGAAGAACAAAAACCCAATTGAATTTATTAATGATTTACAACAAGAAGCAAGATACTGAGAGAGAGAAACTACATCTTAGAAAGGCACTTCTCCCACACCCCTCCCTTCTTCCCAAGGCCCAAAGGCTTTTTTCTGTACCTTCTCCCCCCGGCAGCGCAGGGACTGGGGGTGCAGTCAGTCCGCCGCTCCTTCCTCCTCAGGGGAGGCTCCTCACAGTCCCAGCTCCAGCGTGGGGTCCCTTCTCACGGGAGAGTCCTTCTCAAAAACTGCTCTGGCGTGAGTCCTTTTCCACACAGGGCCACAGTCCCCCGACGACTGCCTGGCTCCGGCGTGGGCTTCTCCATAATTCCTACGTGGGGTCCTCCATGGCCGCGTCTTCTCATGGGCTGCACCAAGGGACAAACCTTGGCGTCACCATGGATCTTCACCATGCTGCAGGGGAAATTCCAGAGGTGCTCTCTTCCTCTTGTTTCTATTCTCTGACCGAGTGTCTGCATAGCCATCCCTCTCAAAATCCTGCTTCCCTCTCCGCCACAGGTCTTCATTGGCTCCCGAGGAAACTGACTCTCAGGTGAGCCATGGCGGGGGCTTGGGCTACGGCAGGTCAGTTCACAGAAGCCAAGCAGGCGGCTGGGCAGCCGGGCTGGTCCGCCCAAGCCAGGCCCTGCCCGGGGCTGCACCAACCCGTTGTTCCGTGCCCCCTCTTCAATATGTCATTTGCAGAGGCGCCGATTGACTCAGCCCTGGCCTGGGGTGGGTCCAGCCTGGAGCTGGGGGAACTTCCAGCAGTTTCTCACAGGGGCTAGGCTGGTGGTACTCCTTCCCCCACTCCACCTCCCGGTTACTAAACCCTTGGAGCCGGGGGTGGGGGTGAACCCTTAGCAGTCACTTACAGGAGCCACCACTGCAGCCCCTCCCTTGCTGCCAGCAGAGCTGGAGTCCAGGGAAACCTTCAGCAGCTACTTACAGGAGCCATT
>WKFP01015219.1:347726-475756 GCA_011057875.1 Pterocles orientalis
CACCAGAGTGCAAAATGGCAGTGCTGTTGACAAATCAAAAAGACACCCACAGGCTAACTGTGTACAAAGTTAAAATACAATATTGAACTGCTGGGAAAAATGGTGCCTTTTCAAGTATGTGCTGCCAGTTCAGCAGTGTTTGTTCAAAAGTCATTACTAACCTTTGGCATCTCATCTGGACTACTGAACGCTTGCCACTAGGGTTGCATTAATATCTGAGCAATGGCAGAACATAAAAAAGTCAAGGACTCAGGATTATGAAATGGAAAAACCAGCCAAAATCTGTGGTAGTCATCAGCCAAATCAGACATGTATGAAAAATACTGTGCTTCAAGTGGTATGCTGCAAGGACTAATTTTATGCCACCATCTTAAAGTCAAAGTAATCCTTGGACTGAAGTAATGTACACATGCATTTTTACCTTCTAGCTTAACTTTTCCTTTGACAAGCTGTTTTGTTTGACAAGAAAGAGATGGGATAGAGGACTCAAATTTGTTTTAACGTAAAAAATACCAGCATTTTTCTTGATGGAGGATTGATCTGTACAAACATTATAGGCCACTAATCTGACCTGACTGTGTAGACCTTCCATTAGAGTCAGTGGAAAGAAATGGGAACTTCTGCTGCAGGATTCATCCAATGTATTTCACACTTAGGACAAGAGAAGTGAGGCCTTCAGCGTGCCTATCACTCTCCATGGGCCACAAAGAAGGCAACTCACCTAGCTCAGAGGTAAATGCTCACAGGGTAGATATTTCTGTTTAGAGGAATAAATATTTCCATAAACCTGACAATTAACTTCTGACCATTTACAAATAATGGGGAAATATTTCTAAAATATTCCCAGGGCAGATGCCAAGTGTAGGGATCCCTAAAGCAAATCATAGTGCTAAAAAGGTGTTTTGTTTTTCACTTACGTTTCCTTGTTTGTTCACCTTTGATAGCTAACCCATTTGTCATTCAAGCCAAATTACAGAGAGCTCCCTCCCCTCTTCAGTTCACATTAAGCATGACATTCTGTTTGAGACAATGTAGTTCACCCATGTTGTGTAAGGTGCTTTTTTTTTTGTTGCACTACCACAAATGCTCCCGGTGCCCTAGCTCGGGGAGGTGCGGGGAGAGAAGAGCCTCAACAAAGCTGCTGTCGCCCCTTCCCATGCAGCCAGGGCTGGGGATAACCAGGCTCAACCGGGGAAAGGACGTACTCATGCTTTAATATTATTTATTTTCTGAAGCATAGGAGAGATGGAAAATATATTATATTTGTGCCACAGTCCAATGCTTAATTAATGGTAACTTAGTGTTATTAGAAGGCAGGACTTACAAACTGCACTAAATGAAGGCAGGATGAGCTGACTGACATCATTGACCCAAATCTAGTAAGAACTGAGTTTGGCCCAAATGTCAGGGTGAATTTTTGACTTGAAAATGGGTAGGGTTGGAACAGATAAAGGAAATGGACCAAATCTCATTTCCTGTTTTGGTGACTGAGGGACAACAAAAATCTAGAATAAATGTGGTCTGCACCTATGAATGTCCCAGGACTAGAAGAACTCGTCTTGCAAGGCTGAGACTCATTGGAAAAGCTGTCCAGCAAGGACCCAGGTCTCTTTTTTGTGCTAACTTTCCATTGCAGTCCCTGAGGATTTTGCCAAATTCAAGCTAGCATGGGCACTTGGGTGTTTGGACTGTGCTTCTGTGAGTTGTGTCAAAAGATTTAAAGTCCCCCTTTTTTTTTAAGAATAGGTAGGAAGAACATTCTTTGCTATGCCTCTAACAGAAAAATGACATTAACGCCAGTCATGCACGTTATGAGGTCAAGTTAAACCCTTAATAAAAGGCTGTCTTACAGTACTGTAATTTGAAATTTTTCTGCAATGTGTAGGCACATTTGGGATAGGTAGTTGAGACTAGTTATGGAACTTATGAGTTTAACTCTGCTGAATAACCCACTTCTTCAGGACAGAGGTGGCAGGAAAGAGGAGAGCAGTCCCTGATAGCCCTTAGGGACATTTGGCTCCAGGGATAAAATCCCCAAGGTAAAGAGTTGGAAATTCAGGTATGTATGTATGCTCCATTGAAATGAAAGTTGTTTTCCTTTCAGTTCAAAAGGCTGAAGTTACTCTATTGCCTAGGGGGAATTTTGGGTTCTTCCTTTTGTGCCCATTAATCTCCTTTCACGTTTTGAGGCTGTAGCCCCATAGCTGAAGAAGAGGCTAGCTGTACATCCATCAGGTCTAGATTTTAGTTAAAAGTGAAGTTAAATCCAAATGGTAAATTAAGGGTTTAAGTCCTGGATTTATCACTGAAGAAAATCTGACAAGCTATATCCGCATTTTCCACTGGATCGGAACCAGAAAAGCCAGTCCTGCTGTTTACCTCCCCACTCCCAGGGTCAAGGCCAGGAAAGTGTATATTTAAGAATTAAAGTTATCCACTCACTGAAAGTTCTGATCCCATTTTTAATCTATTTTCAATATGGAAAGATTATGACTTCATTTTTATCTACCTGAAGACACTCTTAGGAGATGCAAAACACCACAGCAGCACTTGCAGCTTCAGATAGCCATGGAAACAGCAAACTGGGAGCGGGCTAGAAATGTGCCAGGGTAACAACTGCGTTCTTTGATTTCTCTCTCTCTCTTTATTTTCTTGCTTAACAGGTTCAGGGAGAGATTCTGGCTGAATCTTAGTGCTTCAAGAATTGCACATTAAAAACATACACATGAAATCTGTGCTCCATGTAGTGAAATAAATAATGACAACCTCCTTTACTAATTATAAGAATGGCCCTAAATGCTCCCTTTTGTGTTAGTTTTTGACATTAATGCAATTTGATGGTGCTCAGATACTAGAGTAAGATAAACATTTCATTGCAAAATACTGTTGATACAAGATGTAGTGTCCAGGGTGTATCTACATGGCGCAGTGCAAACTCTGTCTTCATTTTATGTGAACAGTATGCAGCTATGTTTCTGTACATGCAACATCCCCCACAAAACAATGCTGATTTCTGATGATTAATTTTTCTTTCAGTCTCATTTTTATTTTTAAAATTTTAGTTTTGTTTTCAGAGTCAATGTTGCCTTTAACATCTTACCAATGTTTATTTCATTAATGCTTGCCCTGCAGTGCCACATATTTACTTAAAAAGTGAATATCACTAAAGGTGATGTAACTTCCTGGCTACAAAAAACAGAATTTTTGAAAATGGTCTTGAGAATTTTGTACTTAAAAATAAAACTGTGGTAGACAGATTGTTGCTATAAGTCTTGGAAATTTGACTAATAGGAAAAAAAGTATAAAGGTGACTTACACTTCAAAATTGTTTTACAAACTCCAGAATGAGTATAAATGTATTTTCTGGCCTCACATGTAAAATTACTCAAAGGTCATAATTCAAATTCTCTCCTAGTGCAGGCGATTAATGACAATTTGCTTAGTAACCCCGCAATGTGACTATTGAATTGCACCTTATTTCGTTCACACTTTGCCTATTCTGTCTCACTCCCATCTGAGACCAGGAATAAAAGAGCACTTGGAGGATCCCAACTGCTGTGGCTTGTCTTGGCATGGCTGACGGCAGGCGGCACCCATCAAGCAGCCCAGCAAGGTGCAAACCTGCCCGCGGGTGCTGGGGCTGCTGTGCCCTCCTGGCGTCTCTGGGGGGTTTGCCATTTCCACAGGGAGATGTGCCCTGTGCAGGGAGCTGCACCTGCAAGCCTTGTCCCTTCTGATCTATACCAAGATGTCACTTCAGATATTCTTTATGAGGCTCCGGTCCTTTGACTCTTTCTGGTTTTCACCCCTTTTTAACAGTGCAAGCCTATTTGCATCTGGGACCCTAAATGTGTCCACAGAGTGAGAAATGGGAAAAATGAAGAAAGAATGGGCACCTCAGCAAATTTGAATCATTTAGATGTGAAAGTCCCCAGGGGATGGGGAGCATCCTGGGACAGGGCTGCTGCACTGGCTGCTGTGGCGGTGGCGGGTCTGCATTTGTTTGTTTCCTGAGGCTGCAGAGATAGTATAGAAAAAGGACAAGCTTGTGCACCTTTTCCCCCAAGACACTGATAGAAAGCTAGGGGTGATCCTTAAATTAGTTCTAGCCCAAAACATAAAGAGGCAGGTAGTCTAACACTGTGACTAAAGCTCCAGTGATATTTTTCCAGGGACGAGAACACAAAGCTTTTTTTCAGTTGACTTTGAAACTCCTGGGAAGCCGCAAATATTGGCTGATATGAACTGCTATTTCTCAAATGTATATTAGGTATATTTCTAGGCAGTTTGTTCATGGAGGGAATGCAAACCCTCTACAGCTATGGAGAAAGAAGTGGTGGTGAGGTTTTTTAACTATTTGTCCATTGTTTCTGAAATATTAATCTCCCTCAGTGCCTGGGCCAATCCTTCCACCATGGCTGCAGATATAAATCTCCAGTGTCATTGGAGCTATACTGGTGTATTAAAGCAACAAGAAGTGAGAAGAAATAAAGCCTGTTCACTGGAGCTGAAATTGAATTGCTTTCTTTCTCCTTATTCTATATTTGTAATCTCAGTTTTTAAATTCGGTGCAACAGAGCACATTACAGGAGGGTCATGAAAAGATATTTTATTATCTTTGAATGATAAGTAATGAAACAGAGAAAATTACACCTAGAAAAGAGACTCTCAAGCTGGAACAGGCAGTTCTCGGTTCCTTTTCCAGTCGTCATCTCATTTCATGACTTGGGCATCAATTTATAAAATTCACTGCAGCATTTTAGTAGAGATGGCAAGACCATTAAAAAAAAAATTTAAAGCATATAGGGAACTCTAAAAGTAGAAATACTTTCCCAGTGCATAAAAGGAGAGACCTTGTACCTCGTAAGATTGCTATCTGCATGTAGGCAGTTGCTATGCTGCATTCTCCTCCGTGGATCGCAGCCAGTGCCGGTGATGCTGGGAGACCTTGTGGAAAGCACACCAGAGGAAAAAGGCCATGTTCTCCCGGTGACTCAGCTTATCTTCCTGCTCTAACTGTCATCTTGCTCTAGTCACACTGTTTGATTTTTCATTTTTCATAACAACGGCCATCCAAGATGACCAAAAGAAATTTTTAAAAAGTAGATGTTCAATCAAAAAAATCAGATAAACTTAAAAAGATTAGGGATAACAACAGTCTATTAATAATGGAGAGAGAGACCAGTTATTTTACAGCTGAATTCCGGGCCTCTCTGAGAGGCTAAATGTTACCCACTGTACATCTTTATTGCTCAAGCCATAAAATTAGGATAACTTCATAATACTTCAGCTAATAAATATTAGTGTTTCCCTCAGGAAATGTTAAGCAGTACTCTGAAAATAATAAAGGCAGTTAAAAAAAAGTCGCAGAACCCAGATGACCTGTGCTTATATTCACCATGTTGTCTCTGGCAGTTTTTTCACGGTCAGTCCTCTTTCCTTTATTAGCGTTTTCCCTGCTTAGATAAGCAGCTTCATGGGTAAGTCTCTTCTTGTCATTCCCACCTGATCTCACAAGATTAGGAGAGCCAAGGTGTGTCCACCATTGAGCAGTGTTAGCAGAAAGCCTCACTGAGACTCCAGCACCAGAGCTTTTCGTACAGTTCATGTCTCGGAGCTCACTCAACAGCTTCAGAAGAGGAGCGTGCTCAGTGCTAGGTGGTGCTTTTGGAGAGTATAGGAGCTGACATTCTGTGACTAACATAATCTCTCTTGGGCTGAGGAGTACTAGAAATGCATCACAGAATTTACACACTGTTTAAGTAGGAAAGAGGATATGTACAGACCTGAGAAAGATGTGTAAAAATTATAGCATTCAGCAACAGATGGCCACTTGAAAGATTTATAAAGCATCCCCCAGCCTTGAGAAGGGAATATGAAATGCACTTATTCCGTTTGGATGACAAGAAGTTCATTGTCCCAGTAGGTTGTGTCTTCAATTTCTGGGAAGAGGATTGTCTCCTTGCCCTACTAAGATATAGTACTGAGTTGTAGATAGCTTCACTTGTCATACACCCTGTGATATCCTTCTTGATTTCATCTGGCTTCTTTGAATCTTTCCTCTCCCATTCCTATTACCATTTCTCTCTGCTCTCCAGGAGATGGTTTTACGTCCGCTCCAGCTCCTCTGTAGGGGATCCCTCTGCAGTTTTTGTCTGCATCATACTCTCCAGAAACATTCCTGCAGATGAAGAATTGTCTTGGTTGTGTGGATGGGTAGAAAGGTTTGTGTATTAGAGAGGTTAGGGAATATGACCTAGAAATGTGATTCTCTGGCCTGGCTTCCTGGCATCCAATTTTGGATATTCCACTGCCAATCCAAGCTGAATATTTCAAAAGAAAATTTCTTAGCTCTGTTCCTAACTTCTCTCCTTTACTTTGGACAATCTCATTATTCTGCCACTCACTTAGACTTGTTAGCTGGGTGTTACCCAAATTCTCTCTCAGTTCTCAGATCAAGACTATGCAAGAGTCTTCAACATAATGTGCCAAAGATATAGCCTTTCTTGTCCATCCACGCAACTGAAATTCCTGCTCAGGGTCTAAGCTGCCACCTCATATCCAAAGCAAAAGCAGTCTTTCTATCTCTCATCCATCCAGAATAATGCTGTACATCTGAGTTACCCAACCTCACTCTCGTCTTTTTAAGTCCATGTTTGTTAACCCTCTAGTGTACCAGCGTCTGCTTTTTTCTCAAGGTCTCTTCCTGTGACCTATCACTTCCTGTTCTCTAAAAAAGTCAACACTCTTCTGATTTCCCCCAGTACCAATCTCTGTCACCTGCCTTTCACATTTTCAAACAAATATTTTACCTTTTTCCCTATTCTAGTTCTCAGAAAAGGCTACTCTGCAAAGGTACTTTGTCATTCCCTTCAGATCCTGCTTCAACGTTCTCCTTGACTGGAATACCTACAAAAATTGACAAGTACGCTGTTCCCATGCTTGTACCACTGCTTATGGTGATTAATATTGTCTCTTGAAGTCCTTCTGCACCTCCACCTACCTTCATTCATTTGCTTTCTCATCTTAAATTGCAGATCCAACAGGTTAGAAATTATGGCTTCATTCTGTGTTTGTCCAGTACTGCAGTGTGTGCTCAGAAAGTACTTGACCCTCATGTCAGCATCTTATCAGCACAATTCTAAAAAGGGTTTTTTGAGTCTACCCCTTATCTCCAGGATTTTTTGTTGAAATTAATAACTGAGCAAGACAACTATTAATGCAAGAACTGAAAACAGAGTTGGAGTTCTACAGTGCTGACTCAGATAGTGCTAAAGAACAAGAGACGTCATTCAAATAATTTTTCTACTGTGAAGTAAGATGTGTATACCTAGACCAGAACTAGAAGCTGATTCTCCAATCAGTCTTAAAAACTTCCTACAACGCTGTCTACCCCAATGAGAAGGTTCTACAATACAGTTCTGGACTATCATCCCTTTGTTTCTATTAATACAAATTTGAATCTCTCTTTCTGTATATTAAGCAGACATCAACTTTTCCTGTCTTCCTCAAGTGGCGAAACAGTTCCTTTGATTGTGGTTCTTTCAAAGAACTTTTTTATATATTTAAAAATGGTCTTTGTTCTTACTAAAAACAAAATATTTTTTTCAGTCTTGCTTTATAGGTTACATTCTGCAGTTTTCTAATCTTTCTAGTTTCTTTATTCTGGACTGTTTTGCTCTTTTGCTAAATTTGCTGTCCCGAGTGGGATGCAGTAGTCTGTCAGTGACCTAACCAGTACCAAGTAAATGAGAGCAACTGCTTCCTGTAATAACTTATATTAATACATCTGGGAATGTCATCAGCCATTTTAAGTCAGAATCATATTGCTAATTTATATTCTGCTCATGGTATACAATGCCCCCAGGGCCTCTTCTGGCAGGGTTGCTGCTTCACCAGTTATTCCTCATTTTGTATTTGTGCATTTGATTTCTTCTTGCTAAGTGTATCACTTTGCACTTGTCTTTATTGAGTTTCATCTTATTGATTTCAGTTCCTTCAATTTATCAAGATCATTTTGAATTCTTATCATGTCCTTCGAGGTGCTTACAACCCCTGCTAGTTTGGTAGCGTGTTCGTGTTTTACAAGCATACAGCCTATTTTATCATGCAGGCCATCATCCAAAATATCTCATAGACTCATTTTCAGGACTGACCCCACTGGAAATACCCTCTCATAGTGACAGTGGAAGATCCATAACTACTCTTGCAGAAGGGTTTTTCAACTAGTCTTGTATCTGGTTTAGAACACTATTATCTTAACTATATTTTCCAAGGTTCTTAAGAAAACATTGCGTGAGAGTCAAAAAGCTTTAACAACTTCATTACTGCGTTTGCACTTTGGTTTGGCCTGTTGCCCCATCAAGGAAGGAGATTAGACCAACCTGAAATTGTCTTCATGAAAACCCTCTAGCTTTTTCCCATCATCTTATTCTCCTCTAAAAGGACTTCACAAGTGGACGCTTTAACAGTGCACTTGCGCTCAGACCTGTGTGTGCAAATGTTTCAGGTATGATGGTGTGAGTGCAGTCCCCAGCCAGGCAGCACCATGCCATGGGGACCACCCGTGAGGCAGCAGCCCGGAGGGTTTGTCATTGCTGACCCCACGCTGCCTGTGTCCCAACCTTGGCAGTCCATTTTCTGCTATATCAAACCATCCCAAGGAAATCGCAACTCATCTTTGCAGCACCAGAAAATGGAAAACGGAGTGGGGAAGCCTGTGGCTGCCACCCTCAATAGCCTGCTGTGCAAAGATGCATCCCAAGAGTGACACTACTGCAGCACTGCACTTGGGCTGATACTCTGTTGTGATACGGGTCTCACAGACCCAGCCTTGCTAGAGAAGGGGAACTGCTTTCTTTGCCACTGGTTGTGACTCAGTTTACTTTTTTTGAAGGCATCAGGCTGCCTGCTTCAGCTAGTAACATGCAGGATGGGATGGAGCCAGGGCTTTCTTTATTCATCACCCCTTTATAGCCTTTCTTCTCCCATAGACATACATACATATGGGTGATGTACCCACTATACTTGCCTGGCCCTTAAGGACCTTACGGCCCAGTGAGGGAATCCTGCCTGCAACAGCATAGACCAGAATGTGAAGGAAAACATTTTTCAATATTTCTACAGCTATCATATTTTTGATGATGCATGTATCCACAAACAAAGGCTCTCTGGCTCTCTGTAGGGGAGAATTCAGTAGGGCTTCTGCTGAAAAGACGTTGGAATAGCTTTTGAGCAAGGGCCTAAAAAGTATCTACCTCCTAGAAAGAAAAAGTCTTTCAGACTAAATCAGAAGGGGGGGAGGAAGCAATGTCCATTTGCATGTGTTGCAAAATTTCAGAAAACACATCCTAGTTTAACTGGGATGAATTAGAAAAAAAGGAAAGGTCAGGAAATAGTTAGAATCTGCACTCTGTTGCAGCCTGTAGGGAAGAGTGAAGAAGTAATTAAGCTATCAGGCTGACAGGCTGACTAGAACACTAAAAAATTAAAAAACTTATAGTGAAATTAATGCATTTCTGAGACTCCATGCCAAAATCCAGCTTTGTGGGAGGGATGACAGAGGATGTCCAGCTTCTCGATTAGATGTAAAAGAGAAATAATCCAGATATTAAGCCGAGAGCTTTAAGACTTACAAATAAATATTTTGCAATTAAAACTAAGCACTTCTGAAAACATACGCAGTCACATTATCAAATGTGCTTTTAGAGGCGGGGGGGCTTGGAGAGTTGGGCAAAGATAAGCAGAGGAAACTCCTTGACATTTCGCACAGCCACAGAAATGGCCATGAGAAAATCCTCCAGCAGATTCACGGAAAACAGGTCCGTCAGGAGCCAGGAGGTCATCCAGAGCATTCCCTGCTCCAGGGTAGGATCTCTACTGTTCCGAGAGATGTTAGTCTGACCTCTTCCTAAAATCCTTCCGTGGTGAGGTCTCTCTGGGATCCCTGAGCAACTGACTGCTTAATTTCATTAACCCTAATGCTGTAGAGCTTTTCCTAATGAACAGCCAAAACTTTCCTTTTTGTAATTTTAGCCCACTACTTTCAGCCCCAGTTGCAGCAGACGTGAAGAGCAATTTGGACCGGATACAGCTGCCAGCCCCCGTGGTAGCTGTCAGTGCCGTGCCTTTCACAGGCACACTGCCAGGAGGAGTGCTGACCATGGAGTGGGAATAAAACACCATAATGGGGGCACAAAGCTCTCTAGATCAGTGAGAAACACTGCAGATGCTCCTATTCTGGATCACCTCCGTTCTAAAAGCTGAAGCTATTCTGATGGCATGGGAACAAAACCTCCTTTATTCTGGTCAAAATAAGGTATAGAGGTATTCTGAGCTTTTTTTCACGTGAGACATTATGCCTCAGTGAAATCTCATTTTTCAATGTCTTATCATTGATCCTTCCTCTTGTTATTTCACCATGGCAACATTTTGGCCCCATTACTGAGCATGCAATTAAGATTTCAGATTTCTAATTTCAGACTGCAGATGTACTGATGGATATGAAGCACCCACGCCTTAGATGTAGTATATGTGCTGCACATGCAGACATTCTGCAGCAGAAATGTATACTTGCTTCCTTGGTAATTACACTGCCATGGTGAGATTGTCCTTAAACCACAGATGAGCCAGAAGAGAAATGGAACACAGTGAGGCAAGGAAAAGAGTGGGGGTGGCAGCATAAGAGTAAATGGGCCAGGAGGGCAGGTGTGGGTAAGGGGAGGGGTAAGTCAGCAAGGTGAGCAAGGACGAGAGAGTGGCAAAGGGACTGGAGAGAACAGAGCAAAGACAAAAGAGTGGGACATGAAATGGAGTCTACCAGGAATGCTACAGGATGGAAAGGAGATGATGAAGGCAAGGTAAGAAAAGCCTTCATGTGAGTGATGGAGAAAAGGTGCCTTGGGAGAAGGAGCAAGAGTAGGAGACTGAGTAGTGATGAGAAGAAGCTGAGGGAGAAAGCAGTTTGGATGGAAGGGAGGGTGTCGGGTAAGGGGACAGAGCAAGAAGGTAAAGAGTGACAGTTTTCTCCCTCCAGCTGTAAGCAGAATTTAAATGCTACCAACATATGAGTAGCCAGTATCTGCTTATGCATCTGACTTTTCAACCTGAGATAACTGGAGATGATGGTGGCAGGCTTTCTCAAATATTTCTACACTTATGAAATATAGCTCTTTGCAATTTAAAAATCAACCACACATCTTGGGGGACAAACATTCTCCTGGGAGTTTGCAAGATATGAGGTTGGCAGTAAGACTGTTAGAAGAGAAAGCATTTCTTCCCTGCTTGAATTCTCCTTTTTCTTAAAAATATGGTAATGGAAAATGTAATAAAATGTACCAAAATGCATGAAACCCAATCACACAGCTACTTATTTGTATTCAGCAACCAAATCCTTCTGAGGGAGCAATTATTAAGTGCACAGAATCCCGTAATGCTCTTTAAATATCATGTGCAGAAGCAACAAAGCACAGGGGAAGTGAAACTGCTGTCTCATGGCTCTCTCTCGTTTTATCAAGCCAGTGACCAGTGCAGACTGTGGTTGTGCTCTTTGGATTGTGCCTGTGGATCCGAAGCATCTGGATAGTGCCTTCGTGCTCTCTAGGTGTCCATGGGGGAACACAAACAGACACCACAGTCAGTTCGAGGGGAAGTCTGGCTTGCCAACAGTGTGGCCACTTTCGGGCTACATTTTGGAAAGCAGTTTATTAACGAGTCAGTGTCACCATGGTGGAATCACTGAGGGACAGAGAAGGCTGTAGGCAATAAAAGAGGGAGGGGGGAACAAGAACAGAAAAAACCAAAAAAAACCAAACCAAAACTCAAATCAAACCCCCTTTATTCCTTTTTTTTTCCGTAATAAAACTCAGGTTCCTCTAAAAGAAAAGAAATACAGGACCTATGGGGTAAATTATGTCCATGAAAACCTGACTTCCATCTAGGCAGGATTTCACTTTGAGGTTCACCCTATACTCTTTGCCATCTGTTTTACCATGAACAGTTTTGATGCCTTTGTATTGCCACGAGACAGCCTAGTCCTTGATCTCACGTAGACTTATGGCCAAGCTTGAGACAGAGAGGGACTACATCAAGGCTCTGCCCCTGTGCTGGGGGTGAGAAGCGAGCAGTGGTCTAGCTGTGACTTTGACCCAAGCATCTGCACTGTGCTTGGGAGGACAGGGGACCTGGACACCTGCTGGGGGGTTGGCACACTTGCTGCTGGCTCAGCCCCTTCTCCCATGGCTTCTCTGAGCTGAAGCCAAAGAACCACAATTGATATCAGAGGATGAGTGGAGCTGAGGGTGGAGAGGGACCCATGGGGCTAGGACCTAAGGAAGGTCCCCACCCCGCAAAGGCTGTCTGTGTCTTAAGAAGCAGCAGAGGGGCCTTTGCCAGCTGCCCCTTGTGTTTCTGCTCTGTGGGAGGGAAAGACTGAGGGCAGCCAGCAACTCTGGAATAGTCCCTGGTGCAGTGTGAGGGGGCTGGGGTATGGGTCCTCATGTGTGCTGTGGGTAAGAAGCTGACAGCTGTCTGCTTTGATAAAGCTGAATTTCATAAAGGAGCCATCTTTCTGCAGGTTGCTGCTTTGTATATGAAAGTGCTAACAGCAGCTAAGAATCCTTTGCCTTCCAGACATAAAAAATACTAAGGCTCCTATGTTTATACACTTCAAAAAAAAAAAAAAAAGGATCTCAATGCATAAAAGAAAACTACAATCCATGAAAATTACTGCCCTGAATTTTGTGTCCCCATATCCTATTAAACTTAGAGGCGTACAAGAGCTGCTTTTTGGGGAGGGCAGGGGAAACCCAAGCAAACAAGCAAACTCATAGACTGCCTAGATGCGAATTGCATTTTCTTTCTTCTGCTTGATTTTGTGAAAGCCTGCTTGTAACTGACAAGAGGAATAGTTTATCTTCAGCTGCCCTATTTACGTTACAAGAGTGTGACCAAGAAATCAATGCACTTAGCAGAAGAGAAAGGTACCATGTCGTAACTAGGTCATAAACACACTAGCTCTCTTTTGCCTTGAAGCCCTGCTCTTCCCTTTTCTACTTTGTGTTTCAGTACAAAAATACATTTCTCTTTCAAAATCTCCATTTTGAAACTTATCCCTCATGTGAGCTTTTAACTTTCATTTTCATTTCTGAGCACTGGTACATTGGCTATTACAGGATGGGTATACTGTATGCGAAGTCATAGAATCATAGAATGGCCTGGGTTGAAAAGGACCTCAAAGATCATCTAGTTTCAACCCCCCTGCCATGGGTAGGGTTGCCAACCACTAGAGCAGCCTGCCCAGGGCCCCATCCAGTCTGGCCTTGAATGCCTCCAGGGATGGGGCACCCACAACTTCTCCGGGAAAAATCCACCAGAAAATGAGAGAAACAGAAAATATCAAGGCCATGTCTTGCAATATCTCCTCTCTTAAATAATCAAATAAAATATCATTCCCATGATTCACATTAAACATTTAATCAGGAGTCAGATAACTCTTACTAGTGTCATATTCATTATTGATCGTTTATTGATAAACATGACAGCTGTTTTAAAGGGCTGAACACAAAAAGCTGTGATAATGTGGATGAGGAGAAAGACAACTTGACCTGAAACAGAGCAAACTGCCTATGAATTCCCCCAATTTTTCTTTCTCCCAAGAGTTTTCTCAGCCCCAGTGCAAGGCAGTAGATGAGTCTCAGTGTGACATTGCTCCCATCCAGCCCCGCCATGACCCTTCCTCATTGGGTAACTACTGCTAATGGAGGTAACATGTGGCCCGATGAACCCCTCCACAGCCAGTGAGGTAGACAAACAAAAATATTCAGTTATTCTATACGCTTTGATTATTCCAGGCACCACAAGCAAGGATAGTGGTAAACAGCGTGATCATTAAATTCTCAGAAGGTAGTAAGTCAAACACCACTGCAGAGAACTGTCATGGTCTTAAAATGCTGCAACAGTGAGATCAGAGATTAAATGGTACTTCCAGAGTACAACAAAATGAAATTCAGTTCTGCGACAGGAATGCTAATGTGTCTGAGCAAAAGTAATCACAAAGAAGGACATTCAGTGCAAAAGGACACCTGTGTTTTGCAGTACTAATGACAAAGGAGAAGTTAAAGTTAATGGGCAGCTAATCAGATACAAATTTCTACTGTGATATCAGCAACAGCCTGCAGCTGAACTGGCAAATCATTGTTCCTATGCTCACATAAACTCTCAGTAGTTACAACAAAAATTTCAACTTTCCTGGAGCATGTGGCTTGGATGGCAGGTGCAGCACCTTGGGTAGAATTACAGGAGTTGCAATTCTTAACAGCAACAGCCTGACCGCTGTTTATGGGTGGGCAGGGAGAAGGAGGAGGAGGAGGAGAAAGTCACTATTTCCTAGCAAAACATAGGATGAGCAGCTGTCCTGGTTTGGGCTGGAACAGAGTTAACTTTCTTCATAGTAGCTAGAGAGGATATGTTTTGGATTTGTGCTGAGAAGGTGGCTGATAACATACTGATGTTTATAGTTGCTGCTGGGACAGTCAAGGACTTTTCAGCTTCTCTGCTATGCCAGTGTCTGCAGGGGCAGAAGTTGGGAGGAAGCACAGCCCCAATTACTAGCCTAGGAATTGACCTTAGGTTTAGGATTGAGACCCAAATTGGCCAATGGTGTATTCCATATCATGTGTGTCATGCCCAGTAGATAGATGAGGCTCTGTCTGGAATTTCACCTCCGTCTCTCTCTCAGGGTCGTCTCTCTCTCTCTTGGTCAGCTGTTGGACTCTCAGATGCTCTGGCTCTTGTACCTTTTCCAGGATTGCAGTTTTGGTAATCTCTCTGCTCTGGAATCATTAGCTGGGAATGGGCTGAGCATTGGTCATCAGGTCGTGAGCAGCTTCACTGTGTATCGCTCATTTGTATATTTGTATATTATTATTATCAGTATTTTCTGTTTTATTGCAGTTTAGTTATTAAATTTTTCTTATCTCAACACATGAATCTCTTTTCCCTTTACCCATTTAATTCTCTCCCCATTCCTCCAGAGGGTGGGAGGGTGAGTGACCTGCTGCGTGGTGTTTGACTGTTAGCCGGGTCAAACCCTAACAGCAGCCCACCAGATGGCACACGGCTATCTGAGAAGTCAGCAAGTGTGCGGAAAGACCTGTTGGTTCTGAGGGAGATGGAGAGGATGGGTGAGGGCAAGGCATGAAAGGAAGGAGAAAAGGGAAAGACACGATGGTTCTGACTGTAAGTCCTGATTGTTGTGCTGTGGCTTTTGGTTTATTCTAAAGAACAAAGAGAAACAATTAAAAATGCAGAATTGCTTGGCTCAGGACGTTTCCTTTACCCAGGCTGCAAACTCCAAAGGGAAAAGCCTTCTTTCTTGGTCAAATGAAGTGTGCTGTACAGGACAGCACAGGATAGACCAAATCTTAATTCATTTATGTCTGCAAAGATCATAGAGGAGATCAGGAAAGTGACCCTGTAGGCTTTTTCACAATTTTCTGCTATAGGAGGTGAGCTTTCAGGGTCTTAATTGTTTAGGCAAGTGGCTTTCGTCCCATCAGTGTTATGGCCCCCAGCTTCTGTTCCTGCTCATTTGAATAAGCACACTCCTGCAATCAAAGAAAAAAGCAGAATTACACCATTTATAGAACCCTTGGACAACATCTTCAGAGATCACCACCCAAAGCTTTTAAAGCTATAGAGCCCAAGTCTATCCCAAAGCATATCTCGGATTTCCAACAGAAGTTTTTACCCCACTGACATAGTGCATTGATCAGAGTATTAAATCTGTGTTAACGGGAAAATTTTTCATACCAGAGTTGTCAACATTGACACTTCACTTGCCTTTAATGCAGAAGTATGTAGTGTGTGACCAACTCTATTTTCATTTCATAACTTGCTGACTTTGAAAAGTCATTTTAAAAGCCATTCTCTGGCCTTTTTTTTTACTGTTTTCTGCCATAACAGTTACAGTTTGGCTACTTGCTCAAAGCTGCAAATTACAAGTCTTGTACTCCTCAAGACTCCTTTTCCTACAACACTTGTAGCTTAAAAGAGGTTTCTTATTTCTTGTATCACAGTCAGTGGTGACTCAGTAAAAGAAGAAAGCTACTTCCGCCTGTAAATTTCCATAAACTTCAATTTGCGGTAAATTCTTTGACATCTAGATATTATAAATGGTCATCTTAATCCTAGGTGGGTTTTGCATACTTGAAAGCTGTTTTGCTTTGGGGTTTGGGTAGGAGTTGCTTTGTGATCTTGCAGGTAATGGTTTTTCATTAATTTTAACCAAATGCGACATTGTGGCAGGAGATGGAGAAATTCACAGCACCATCCACATCAGTCACCGTATCTTGCTCTTCAACCCTGTCATGAACTTCATAGCTATGAATGTGGGCCAGGAATGAGGCACCGTGAGTAACCAACTCTCCAGTTGGCTGACTGCAGGCCTGTGCTGCAGAAAGACTGCACAAGACAGGAATTCAAAGTGACAGTCAAGAAAATTACACAATTGCGTATACCTTGTGGTTTCTAGTTCAAGTGATACTGAATATTTTGCTTTTAATTTACTAGTAATAAGTAAAACTTAACTGCCCAGTGGACTAAGCTATGAACTAAAAGTGTGAAAGAATACCCTGATTGTACATTGACTTAATATAGCTACTGAAAAAAAAAAAAAAAAAAAAAAAAAGAAAGCAAAACATGTAAGGAAAGTTCATCGAGGGAATGTTCTCTTTAAGAAGTATATGTATATTCCATATATATTAAAAATGTTATTTCTTCTAGTAAAATCTCTGAAAGGAAGAAAGTATCACTGCCAGAAAGCAGTGAAATTGTCTTTCTCTTCATAAGGCAGCACTCAGTGCATGGTGAAGTAGAGGAAGAGTTTATGTTCTTGGTAATACTGACCAGCCACTGAAGTGGGCAGCCGTTTGACTGTAGCTATAGTAGCCGTAGTAGCTACAGACCTCTGCCAGCAAAAATGCCCAATAGCAGTCTTCCAAGATGGTGTTCAGAAATGGAAACCATCTTGTGACTGCAACTGCATATGGGACATAGCTATGAAAATACCATTGTCATTAACAAAACACAGCTGCCAGATGATGTGGAGTCATTCAGAGACATCTGTTCTTCTGAAGGATTTTAGTTAAGGGAACCAAAGCTCTTCTGGCTTTTCTTCCAGTTGATGTAGAAGTGTGTCAGAAAAAGAAATCACCAAGAAAACCCAGCACTTAGTTTAAAAACCTGTGAAGTGTCTCTTTTTTTCTCCTCAAATAGAAAAGTGTTGGAGTCAAAGCTGTTTTCGGACTGCTCCTTCCCCTCCTCCACGTTGCACCCATTCCTGATACGGTCCAGCAAGACTCCGATAGGTTGGCTCAATACCACTTTTCTTTGTACTCTAACTTCTAAGCAGGTGTTTAAAGACAAATGCCCTTTTTCCTAATAAAAAGGGAAGTCTTAGAAGCAGTATTTAGCATTTTCTGTCAATATTGGTTATACTTTGGGGGAGACACTCCATGCAGCTCCCACAGAAGTCTGCCAGCCTAGGAAGGGTGACCCTTTTTTAAAGAGAGGGTGGACAGTGCTTGCACTATCAAGGCAGCAGCCTTCAAGAAGGGGACACTACTGAGTTGACAATACTTACAACTTTCCAGCTTCTAGACAATAACTTTGTTGGACAACTAGGTTTCTGCAACTGGTCCTCAAGCCTTTCATGCAGTTACAGTATGTATTTCATGAATTTCAATGCTGCTTCCACTACAGCTCAAACTTAATCTATCTTGAAAGTGGAGCAAGTGCATGATTAATCTTTTCAATTATTTCACTGTGCTATAATGAAAGCTGCTCATTAGTCCAATATTTGCAGATGAAAAAACACTTAGCACAAGCAAATGCGTTTACTTAAACGTTACACAGGTAACAGTTAATGTGTGATCATAATGTGTCTTTGCTTCATTTACAAAAAAAAAAAACACAAGGTAAAAAATCCTTTAACAAATATTAGAGTGTTCTGACTTCATTAAGATATCCTCAAGTGCATTTTTAAAGGGTTTAACCAATAGAAGTGTCTGTAACTTTCCTCCAATGCTTTCGTATTGGACGCTGTACCCTATCTTAATGGTAAGTAATTACATGCCACGGCATCCAAACTAAATAAACCATGTTTCAAGTACCAGATCTGGGAATAGTTTATCCGTTTCCCCTAGCTTGTATCCTCTTCTTGTGCCTTTAAAAACATACTGTCCAAGTGACTGAGAATAAAAGAACTCACCTACTCACAGACAGAGAAGAACTCAGAAAAACCCTTCAGAATCTGGGAATTTAATTTTGTTAGTGCTTTTAATGCTTTGCTTTATTGCAACAGCAGGCACCACTTCATAAATAAGATGTTAAACCAAAATGTCCCGTTTAGAATTCATTTTCCCCACACTCTCATGTTACTTGACAGTGATCGATAGATAACCTTTCCACAGCAGGGCTGGGGACTACTGGTATCCCTGATGCCTGTTGTTAGGACATTTCTTGTGAAACTGGCTGACGGGGGCACGGTCTTAGGCAGAAGAAGAACAAACAATACCACAGTGCTCTAAGCAGTCCTGCAAAAGCCCAGTTGTCCCCCACTTGCCCCATTGCTTCTGCCCCAGATGTCTACCTGTACACTTCTGTTCTGGCTGTCTCAGTGTCACAAGGAGGTTCGTTTTCTGTTTGTAAAAGCTCTCAAAGTCTCTTGGGAGCACTAGCTAAAATTTTCCAAGGCATCCCAGATTTAGGCTTCACTAAGTTTCTCTTTTCCAGACAGAAGCTGGGGGTTGCTTTCTGACCTCCAAAGCGATTCAGGTATGTATATGCCTACATTCCACCAGAAAATGAGACCGTGACATTTTTCCATACTTTTAGCCACTCTGTTTCAGTGTAAATGCTATTTTACAATGTTTTAATGGCCACTGGATACTGATGTGAGACTTGTGACAGAGTTAGTCTTTTATGACACATTTCTTCCACACCTCGGTGAACTGTTAATTATTCCTTGCAGTTCAGAGGACAGAGTTCACAAAATCATCTGGCAAAGTGTTTTGAGCCAAGGCACATGTCATGGGGTTATGGACCGTCTCTGCTAATGAATGTCTGAGTGGCTTCTGTGTTTCCCTTGAAAGGATGCAATTACATATTCTTGGCTGAAATGGGAATGAGAAGATTTCTTCCACTGAGGAGAGAGTACAACATGTTTTAGTTTTCTCATTTTAATATAAAATTATACAGCTTCACAGGCACAGGAGTGACAGGATGAAGAACCAAAGCAAGTGGGGCTGCTTTTTAATCTTAAGTAGCAATTTCCTTAATCGAGTGCTCCCTGAATATACGGCTTTTAGGGCTTTTGAAGGAAAAAAAGTTAGATCACAGGTGAGGCTTTTCCAAGGTCTTATTAAACAAATTAAGATTTGTTTAAGTCCAGTGCTGAGGTGAGTGGGCAATTATTTGACATCACTACCAGAATAGTAGGGCTTCATTCAGTTTTATTGTGACCCAACGCACCTTTTGCAGAATGGAAGTCTGTAAGGCAGTTGTAGCAGTAGATAAATGTTTAATGATGCCATACTCTACAATTTAGATCTTGGCCTATTCTTGGTTTTCATTCTGCAGTTGCAACACATTGGTGAAAATGGCAACATAAAATCTCCTAACAAGCTACTTTTCGCAGTATGTTAAAATGCCTACACAAGTGAAAAGCGTATTGATTCTCACCCCCACCCCTTCCACTGTAACTGCTGCCATTTAAGGGTTTGATGAATTGAAAAGCTGTTGCTTTGATTTCCTTAATGGTGTCAAGAAAAGGTGGAGCAATAAAACAATTTATCAGCTGTATCTGTGAGAGAAAATGAACCATGGACAGTCTGTCATGTTGGAAGATGTTAAGTGGTGGGGAAAATGGGTGTTTAAATTTGGATTATAAACTTTATTACTTAGGCCTTTCATTTATTATTGTATTTGTAAGTCACCTGCTACCCTGGAGTTTATATTCTGATTTGCCTGTAGGCTGGAATTTTTCAGCCTGTTCTGTTTGAAGGGCTTCCTTTCTAGGAGAAACCCTTGCCATTTGATGGGACAGGGGAAGGGTGTCGAAACGTTGTATACTCACTGATGAAACTGGAAATATTGGTAATAAAAGATAAGGTCACTTTTCATCTGCTGGTGAATAATAGCCAACTTTTAGGAATAACTGTATGTTTGTTGGTTTGTTTTTTTCCCTGTTACATGGACAATCACCAGCCACTGGACCACAGATGGGAAAACACTGCTCTAGTGACACCAAGTTACATATTTTTAATAGAAATAAGAATTATTACAAACTAACAAAGGAAACAATGGATGACAAGGAGAGATAAAGTGTTTTACTGCTGTATTTTTATTCCCTTTCTGGTTGCAGTCAAGCATCTATTCGGGGCAAGGTGCTGGTTCATCACCAAAGCCTCGCCTGGGCTGGAAGAAATTGTTAAAACTAGGAGTTGTGAAATAATGTAAAAAGTAATTGGCAGTACTATGTTCCAGAGTAATTGCACGTTGTTATAATCCGTGCTCCATCTTTAAACTTACATTTTATCTGACTTTTTTCTGGGATACAGGGAAAGAGCATTGCACCTGGTTTTATTCAGAAGCTCAGCTTTCCTGCTAAGAGGACTAGGAGCATAATTTTTTTATTTTTTCAATAAAAGATAATCTTTCTGAGAAAATATCGAAACAGAATATATTGCTTATTGGTATTTTGCAGGCATCTGAAACTTACTTTTCCATTTTAATGCAAAGAACATCTGTAAAATTTTGCCGCTTTTATATATAAATGAAAGAGTTAAGAGGCTGAATCCAGCACTGGCCAAGTCTGTAGCCTCTTTTAATTTCTTTTAGACTTGTCTAGAAATATCTTTTCTAATATGGATTTTTTTTCTTTCTTTCCTTGTGACCAGTCTGCAAAGTTAGACCAGGCTATATCAATATTTTCCACAAGGCTTGTTTTCTCAGGTTACAGATCATGTTTTTTCTTAGTAAATAATAAAATTCACAAGGCAGCTGTCTCTGCAACGGCACAAAGAGCAAATTCTTTGCATTGCCGCATGTCTTCATCCAAACCTGCTTCAGGAAAAAAAATCAAATAAGTGAAAAGTTTATGGATGATAGGACAGACTCTTAGTTTTGTATGCAAGCAGCCAAGTGGGACTGCAGTGTTCTCAGTTATCCCTTACACAAACTGCCCGTTAACACTGGAAGCAGGTATGTCTATGTACTTATATAAGCTGATAAACTACAGGGGCTTGGCAGGACTCTGAGAAGAAAATGTTGATTGCTCAGAGGACCCTGGGTGAAGAAGGTTATGTTTGTAGAAAGTCAGAGGAGGCAGCAGCCTGGTAGTATGGCTGCTTCCCTGGGAGGCTGGTGCTGCCACAGATGCTGAACGGCGTTAGGGCTTGGCTGGGCGGCTGGTGGGGGTGGCTGGAGCCCAGACAGGCTGAGTGGGGAGAGAGAAGGAGGTGGAGGAGGTAGACAGTGCCTCCTCTTCATTTCTGTTCTGCAGCTGTCCCAGAAAAACTGGTGCTGAGGAAGGTTGAAGGAGGAACACTTTGCAAAATAAAAGTATGAAAATACTCCTTTTCAAAGTATTAGTATTGTATGATTCACTGACTATCCACTTTAAAAATTTTCATGACCTTTTTCCACCAACCTTTACACTTTCTGAAGAACAGGAAAAGGAGGGGAAATCAAGAAGGTGGAAACACTCTGTGTGTGTCTCTTTTAAGAACATAGCTTTCACTATAACTAGCTTCTGTCATGAACTACCCAGCAGATCACAGAAGTGTCATGCAAAAATCTTTCACATATGTTAATATAATTCAAATTAAATTTGCAAAGGATGTTTTTAAATTCTGGAGGCCATGGCCTCACCCAGAAAATTTTGTTGTACAAATTCCTTTTCAAGTGCAAATAAAGTACTGTGACCAAAACTACAGTCTTCTGCACTAAAGAGTCAGCATTCCCCAGGGATTAAATTGAAAGCGAAAAGGCATTTCAGGCAAAAGGAAGCACAGGAATAAATATCTTAGTAGGTTTTCTTGTCTTTTTATGAACAGAGGCAATACGTTGCTCTTCACACAGCTAGAATTTTGCATGCACACACCATTTGTAGCTGCCTTATGGGAATGTGATATGACAACAATTAAATTCTAATCTGACCCCAGCCTGTACTAATACAATTGCTGCCGCTTTTTTTTTCCTAATTACGATATTCTGTAAAAGGCTTTACTTGAAAATAAAATACTTTAAACACTGCATAACATCCAGGGCTCTGCTTCTCTAGCTCCACCAACTCAGCTCCCTGTCTTTGAGAAAATGGGTGCACCAATAACTCAGCTTTGCTCTTTTTATGTGTCTCTGGTCGCACATAAGCGGTCTGACCTGGTCAGCATGATCAATCATACAGTATAATAAAAAAATCTAATACAGTAGTGGCGACAGCCACTCTAGGGAAGAGTAGTTTACAAGCCTTCTGCATCACTTAATTCAACAAAAGTTACTAAAAGTTAGAGTTTGGGAGAAGGTGAGGAAATAGAATAATGAAATTACCTAAATACCCTCTTGACTGCAAATTGTTTCTTCACCTTCACTCGTGAGATCCCTCAGTGGACTGGCTAAAGGTGAAAAATTTGTCTTTGGGAGTTTAAATTCATGATTAAATTAACCCATGATATACCTACTAATGCACAGTTTATTTCTCAATTGTTTGGTTAATGTGGAGGTAATCTGTAAACCTAGTCACATTCAAAAGAACAAATTTTCTGGTTTAGTTTCTGGTTTTACTGCAGTTGCTCTAGCCAAAGGTATTTTCCATTCTCATTATACTACCTGTAGCAGGATTACTTTTGAAAAAGTCATAATACTCTACTTATCTTTAAAATTAACAATAAACAACATCTCTCCTAGCAGGCAATATCTGGCTGCTTTTGTGAAACCCAACAGTGAAACAGCAATCTGCCTGGGGGCACGAGTTCCAAGCAGGGTCCAGTTTCTCAAGTTTGGGAAGCCCTTGGACTCGGGCAGTCCTCCCTAGGGCAGGTTGTTTCCTTCTGTTGACACTGCAGCCAAGCATGTTTGCACTTCAACAGCTTTGCTGCCTTTCAGATGGATTCACTAGCCGTCTGAACATAGCATCGAGGTCTTGTGGACAGCTGGGAGCATGGAGTTCATGTTTGTGCAGGATCTGCTGGCAGAACGTTGTTTCTACATAGAGAGCTCACTTGCACAAGGACTTGGAAACAGCCTTGTAGTTAAGCTGGGTACAGAGTCCAGTTGTCTGTCTAGAGAAACACACCCAAGGACTGTCAGTCAAGGTTTTGTACAAAACATAAGCTGTTAAAACTTTGGTCAAAGGTGTTCCTACAGATTGAGACTGGTATCTGACATAAGGGGGAAGTGTATGAGAGTCGGAAATAGAGAGTGAACCAGATTCTTGCGATCAGGATCTTCAGGATTTCACTACTACAGGAGGTATCCAATCCAGTGCTCTTAATACTCAGGGATGAGTAGTCTCCATTTTAGTCCACGCATGATTCTGTGGGAATGAGTTTCTGCAGTTTAAATAGGCACTTTGGGGAGTGTGTGCATGGGGGAAATATTTTGATTTGTTTTAAAGCCGTAGCCTGATTTCAGTTCTTGTTCTGTGAGGAATACTTAATAATCTTTTGCTTTTCACCTTCTCTGTGTCATTCACAGAGATATGCATACAACTGTTAAAACCTCCTTCTCCATATGCAGTCCTCTGTCTTCTCTCTCTTTCAAACAGAAGTGTCTTCCCCCCCCGGGAAGGAGTGTTATCCACCCCTTGTGAAATGGGAACACCACTTCTACTATCATAGAATCATCGAATGGTTTGGATTGGAAGGGACTTTAGAGATCACGGACTTCCAGCTCCCCTGCCATGGGCAGGGACACCCTCCACTAGACCAGGTTGCTCAAAGCCTCATCCAGCCTGGCCTTGAACCCCTCCAGGGATGGGGCATCCACAGCTACCCTAGGCAACCTGCTCCAGTGTCTCACTACCCTCACAGAAAATAATTTCTTACTAATATTTAATCTAAATCTGCCCTCTTCCAGTTTAAATACATTACCCCTTGTCCTGTCGCTATATGCCCTTGTAAAAAGCCCCTCCGCATCTGTCCTGTAGGCCCCCTGTAAGTACTGGAAGGCTGCTATAAGGTCTCCCTGGAACCTTCTCTTCTCCAGGCTGAACAACCCCAACTCTCTCAGCCTGTCCTCGTAGGGGAGGTGCTCCAGCCCTCTGACCATCTTCATGTCTGATTACAACTAGGAGGATGCAAACTGCACATGGCTTTGAAAATGAGGGTGATGCTGAAGACACACAGGGACATAGTTTCTAGCTCTTCCCTTCAATTCCTTTTGCCCTACTGTATTGGGTCTGGCTGAGATGGAGTCAGCATCCCCAAAGCCTCCTCACAGTGCCGGGTGGGACCCTGGCAGCCAGCAGGGTGTGTGTAACACAGCTTGGGAGGGGGCGGAGCCAGGACAGCTGACCCGGATTGGCTGTTCCAAACCATGTGACCTCAGCTCAGCCATAAAAGCCAAGGGCAGAGAGGAGGAGGGGGGCATTGGTCACTGTGTTTGTTTCCAGGAGTAGCTGCTGCACACACTGAAGCTCTGCTTTCCTGGGAAGTGGCTGGACATTGCTTACTGAGGGGAAGTAGAGGATGATATCTTTGCTTGTGTTTTGTTTCTGTGCATGGCCTTGACCTTTGCTTTAATTAAACTGCTTTAATCTTGACCCATGTGTTTTTCATCTTATTGTCCCCCTTTATTTTGATGAAGGGGGAGTGATAGAAGGGCCTGGGGGGTACCTGGCATCCAGCCAACCACACCTACCATTCTATTTTAATTTTGACCCTTGCTGACTCGAAGCTGATGTTTTCATAGACTTGACTGCAGTGATTTCTCCCTCTCCCTCTGGAGCTGTAATTATTCATTTAGAATTCATAATTATGCAACTGAAGTTATTTTTCTCAGGTACATCACTTTACATTTATCAACTTAGAATTTTACTAACCATTTTATTGCTCACCAATGAAGTCTTGTTTTAATTCTTCACAACCAGCTTTAGCTTTTATTATCTTGCCTAATTTTACGACACCAGAAAACATTTGCCAATTTAGTTGCTGCCCATGCTTTCAGACCTCTCCGGATGGTGTTGCAGAGCACTGACCTGACTGCATATCAATGTGGTATCTCACCCTTGGCCTTGGCCACTCTAAGGCTGGCCACTAGTCTTATCCTTCTTTCTCTGTCTTCTAATCAGTCACTAATCAATTTCAAATTAGCTTCTTAAGAACCTCTGACAAGGAACCTTGACAAATGCTCTTTAAAAATACAAGGATATATCTTGATAAGATTATACCTCTCTCACAGTCACCGATTCCTCTAAAGAGATTTGACAGGTTTGTGCAACATGACTTCTCTTCACAAAGCCATACGGGCTCTTCTGCTGTGGAGAACAACTTTTCCATGCTTTCTCTGATTCTCTCCTTTATTGCAGAATCTACTGATTTGCCCAGGACAGCTGTCAGGTATACTGTACAAGTAATAATATCAAGTATAACAGTAGAAATATTTTTCAGCTATGGATTTTAACACCTTTCTCAAGTCAGCCAGTGCTCATTACAGATGAGGAAAGTGGAGGGCAAAAAATTTAATAGTTATAAGGCTGTGCAGAAAGTAACTGGTGGAGACGGATGTGGAAGCAAGGGTCCCGTGTTCCCTGCCCTGATCCTGCATTTCATTATACTGTGGCTGAAGAGGGACATTCCCAGCCCTTCAGAGCTACTAGTGTGGGTTTTGGTAGCATTCCTGGTGAAAATACAGGAGTGCTCTGCCCTGGCACCTGCTCTGGGAGTAGTGCCTACTGTTCTTTTGCTTCTCTTTTAGGTATTCACAGAATCACAGAACAGCTGAGGTGAGAAGGGATCTCTGGAGGTCATCTGGTCCAACCACCTCCACTCAGCCAAGGCCACCTAGATCTGGTTGTTTAGAGCTGTGTCCAGGCAGTTTTTAAAATCTCTCCAAGGATGAAGATTCCACAGTGCTCGCTGCCTTTTTCTGCAGCCACATGTCTCTCTGGTAAAACAATATGCAGCACAGTTTCCCCTCCCATAAATTTTGATTTTTTTTGTCCAAGCATGGATTTCCTGTGTGACTTGCTGTTAGTTCCTGTTGTTTCCACTATCTAACTTCAAAATCAAGCTTAACATCTTCATACTTTTTTTCCTGAATGTCTCTTCAGATTTTCAGAAAAATTGAAAGAAAACCAAATATCGAGAACCTTTTATAAGAAATAAATAAGGGAAATTACAGATATCTACATAAATACATTCCTATATACATGCACACACGTGCACCAGGCTCATTACAATTAAAAACTGAAACAAGTCTGTTTCATTTTTGTTTTGTTTCGTTTCCCCCTCAGGTATGGAGTTGGAAAGTTTCTACCAAACATTCTCAGGTCAGGTCTTTGCAGGGCTGGCTGCTCAAAAGCCCTCAAAGCAGGGCTGCCCCCGAGTCAAGACAGCTTGGGCAGGCAGGGCAGAGCTGAGATGGAAGCACGGAGGACAGAGGGAGACATCCAAGAAGGGAAGTCTCTTGAGTGCATACCTGCCATGCACACGTGAATTCAGGGTTCTTGCCCTCCAGAACTCAGCCTACCCTGGAAAACTGCTTATAACAGAGTCCTGACCAAGGAGTCGTCCTGTGCTGTATTGGCAGTTTCTGCCGTGTTTTTTTGGCTTGACTATTAAACCTGTTGGATCACATAAAGAAGACCCAGGAAACTACAGGCCGGTCAGTCTCACCTCTGTGCCTGGGAAGATCACGGAGCAAATCCTCCTGGAATCTATGCTAAGGCACATGGAAAACAAGCAGGTGATTGATGACAACCAACATGGCTTTACCAAAGGAAAATCGTGCCTGACGAATTTGGTGGCCTTCTACGACAGAGCCACGGCGCTGGTGGATAGGCCGCACTCAAAGAGTTGTGGTCAATGGCTCAATGTCCAAGTGGAGACCAGTGAAAAGTGGTGTTCCACAGGGGTCAGTACTGGGACCAGTGTTGTTTAACATCTTTGTTGCAGACATGGACAGTGGGATGGAGTGCACCCTCAGCAAGTTTGTTGATGACACCAAGCTGTGTGGTGTGGTGGACACGCTGGAGGGAAGGGATCCATCCAGAGGGACCTTGACAGGCTGGAGAGGTGGGGCCACGCAAACCTCATGAAATTTAACAAGGCCAAGTGCAAGGTCCTGCACGTGGGTCGAGGCAATCCCAAACACAAATACAGGCTGGGCGGAGAGTGGATAGAGAGCAGCTCTGAGGAGAAGGACTTGGGGGTGTTGGTGGATGAGAAGCTCAACATGAGCCGGCAGTGTGCGCTTGCAGCCCAGAAAGCCAACCGTGTCCTGGGCTGCATCAAGAGAAGCATTAGCAGCAGGTCAAAGGAGGTGATTCTCCCCCTCTACTCTGCTCTCGTGAGACCCCACCTGGAGTACTGTGTTCAGATGTGGGGCCCCCAACATAAAAGACATACATAACTTCTGTAATTTAGTGGGAATATATTTACCTTGCTAGTTCTGCATGTCCTCACCCCTGCAGAAACTTTTACCTGTTGTTGTCAAAAAGGCACCCCCATGTGTATGCTTCTCCCTCAAAAACTAAACTGGGTTAATTTTTGATACGGACTTGAGAGATTTGGGTTTTCAACACAGGAGCTCTTTCACGTCATAAAACAAGAAAGAAAATGTGGAGGTGGCTGACAGAAAGTCTAGCTGACAAAATGTAGGAGAAATAAAAGGGAAAAGAACCAAATGTACCCACGATCATGGGGTACCCAAATCCCAGTTTTCATGAGGCAATTTTATTAAGGAACAGATTTAGATCCCATAGAAGACAATGGAAAGACTCCTACAGACTTCTGTGGGCTTTTGGCCAGGTTTTAAACCCTTAAACTCTCAGTATCCTCTCAGCACCCTTGTCACATCAAAATGCACTGAAAATTCTATCAGAAGAAGAGAAACACTTCAAAGGCAGTGTACACAGAACCCCACAGGAAAAAGCATGTTATAAATGTGAATGCTCAATTTGATTTACTCCTCTCTTTGATATTAGAAACATACTGTAGAGGAAAATAGCCATTAGCATACTCAAAGATGGAAAAAACACCATTAGTGGTCTCCTTGTCCTTGGACTGCTAGCATGCACTGCTTCAAGGATTTGTGCTAGTCATACAGGTAGAGATTCACTACCTTTGTGCGTAAGCTGGAGAACAAAAAGCTGTTACATTGGTTTGCTTTTCATTCTCCTAAAGAAAATGGGCTTAATTTAGAAGGTCGAGCATCCACTAGATTTGAAGGCAAAGCTGTAATATAGATCTCCTTGTTCATTTGCGTTTTGGACACATCCTTATGGCTTTTACTAAAGACCATGGCATTCCTCACTAGCTGTGAGCAGGCAGATGTAAGGCACACAGCAGGTTACACGAGACAGACTGTGTGGGGATGGAAAGTATGATGGAAGAGATTCCTACCATCACATAAACAAGCAGAAAAACTTATTAGAAAGTCAGTAAAACAAGGCACTATATTGCACAGACATCCATCTTTCACATTTTTTACAGATAAACTCTAAAGAAATGGGAGAATCTTGTGTGCAAACAGTACGCTCTGTACCACAGGAAAACACTTTTGAATGAAGGTGTCACAGAAAGCTATTGGTTTGAACATCCTTCTCGGAAAGGCTATCCTGTAAGAAGAGATGAAAGGCGTGTGTGCATTTAGCCCAGCAAGACGAAGGATGGGAGAGAATATGCATGCTGTTCATGGATCCATGAGGGAGGGAAAAGAACTGCTTGAAGTCACAGTGGCAGAGCAGTGGATAAATTCTGTGTGGGAATTAGGAGTCTACAGCTCTCCAGCTCTGGAACAGCCTTGCAATGGCAATGCTAAAACCTGATGGTTTTCAGGTGCAATCTGATCACAGAATCACAGAATCACAGAATGTTAGGGACTGGAAGGGACCTCGAAAGATCATCCAGTCCAATCCCCCTGCCGGAGCAGGAACACCTAGATCAGATCACACAGGAACGCATCCAGGCGGGCTTTGAATGTCTCCAGAGAAGGAGACTCCACACCCTCTCTGGGCAGCCTGTTCCAGTGCTCTGTCACCCTCACTGGAAAGAAGTTTTTTCTCATATTCAAATGATGGACACGGATGATCTCTTCTACCCCAGTATTCAAAACAGAAGAATTCATCCAGGCTTTCAAAACCACCTGGGCTTCACAGGATGACTTGAGTAAGTTTCCCCCATCCTTCTTCTGAAAAGCCATCTCTCAAATCTATGTTGTGCTGCAAGTCAAAGACCACTGCATGTGAACACTACTGATCTGACTTTTTTTTTACTGATTTAACTTTTTTTTTACTGATGTCAATATTTTTCATCTTATGTGCTCAGAGGTTATCATTATTGCAAAATCTGGTAGACATTAGAAGTCTATGATCTGGGATAACACATCCAGTCTGTATGAAAGCTCATGTTCATCTATAGAGAGCAGCTATATGTGGTGCTAAATGATAGGAATTTTGAAAATAACTAAATTTACAAGGATTTCCCAAAGATAACTGTACCCTCCAGTAATTCAAATCTGTCAAATAACTTTACGGTGCTGCCACAATACAAAGTAGCATTAGTGATTCATTGCTATAATTGCTGATTTCCTTAAAAAATACAATATATGACTTTCACTAAAGCTCTTGAGTATTATGACGAGAAAAGTATCAATTCCATCAGTAAGAAAGGTATTCCATTTCAAAGTTTCATGACTTGCCAAAAATCTTTCTTCACTTCTCTAAATAAAAAGAATTATTTAAATTTCATGGCAGAGTTATGCAACACAAAACACGTTAGGAATAGTTGACATTGCTGGGAGGGGCAGTATATGGTGAACACTGCTATCAGTTGATCAAAGCCTGTGAAACATTTCTAAGATGCCAGAGGTCCTCTTGAAGAGTAGCTGGTTTAAGTGCATAATGCAAGTAAATCATTGAGACTTTGGATGAAAATCTTTGAGGAACTCCACACAAAATGGGGGGAAAGCAGTGATAAGGCAAATGTAAACAGAATAAGGTCTTTCAACGAGATCCTTGTTCTTGTGAATAGCCAAATGCTGTTGCGATAACTAAGAACAATTACAATAAACATGAAATAAAACAATCTGAGCAACGCAAAACGTGTGCAAATGGCAAAGGAGATCAAGGCTACCTGAAAAGCAGCCTACCTTCAACTCTACAGCTCTCACAAGGGTCAGCAAGACCAAAATTTTCAGATAAATGAATCATGATGAGATTCTGGGAACTTTGTAACTAAATTGGTGACTGTGCCTTGCTGCCCCACAAGCTTCCTCTGTGTAGAAGGCACAGAGAAATGCTTTGTTTCTGAAACTGGTCTGGGCAGAGGGCAGCACACAGACACAGATACATGCATATGTATGTACATGTATACCCATATACATGTATGATAGATATGTATGTAGCCTGCCGTAACTTGGGCAACCGGACTCCACAGTGAGAGAAACCAAAGGTTTGTTTTCAGAATTGCTTGCTCCTTGGAAACAGGAACATGTGAAATTAGTCAGTTATCATTAGCAAGGTTTCTGAATCATCCTGCAAAACTTAAACTAAATTGTTTTGAGTAATGGCTTATTCATAGCCATTGCCAAGAAAAGCGTGTTTTGTGAACCTATTGCTGATGTCCGGCTGCACCTCAGATTTGCTCATTTCCACAGAGTGCACTTGGCACGGTAAGTGTCATGTGGAGAAGTTGAATGCCTCATTCTGTTATAAAATCTTCTTTTCCTCCTTTCCATAGAGGATATATGAGGCCTTTTGGGTTTCTATCAACAGCTCATTGGTGCCACAGGAGACTAATAATCTCTCTCAAGTAGCTTGAAGCAGAGAAGAATTTTCCTTCCTTTGATAGAGCCTGTAGCCTTCATTTTCAAAGCTGCTGGTGTGATGATTTTTTCAAAGTAGGCAAACTAGTAAGAATTATAATCTATTTTTTTTCCTGGTCAAACTGGAAGCAAGCAAGAACTTCAAAAAATCTTTTAAGAAAGTTTTTTTTTTCAAGTGTTCCCAGCTGAGCTGTTAAGATTTGCAAGGTTTGGCTGAACAAAGCAAGAGTCTTCACTCATCCTAAGATTTATCAGATGGAATGTTTGTGAATGAGAAATGCTCTAACTTCCCTCTAATGGCCACAGAGGTGTAAAATGCCTTATTCCCTCTGTATCTTCAAAATATTTGTACTTCAGAGAAGTCAAGAAAAGGCTCCATGTAACTTATGGGAGGATAATTAGAACTTCAGTTCTTCCCTTCTGTGAAAACACTGACAGATATCAATTTTTTAAAAAAAAAGTTATGTGTAACTAGGCATAGTACTGAATGAAGTGGTGGGTACACATTGCAAACCAAATGGAAGGAGGACGGTCTTGCAAAATGAGTACCTGGCCCTGAAATCACTTTCAGGCTTCCTGAATGAGTAGAGCATTCAATGGGGAGAGCAGACATTTTAAAAGTAGGATTTAATGCATAACTTTCGAGTAATAGTATTTTTGAAACTGTATCTTGAATATTCAAAGGCATTTTTCTCTGTAGAGCACTTTTAAAACGATTGGTATGCCAGACACATTTCATGTTGTCCTTATCTTTATTTAAACGAATTCCCAGATTTGGGGCTCTGAAGTATCAAACTAAAATCTTCCAAGCTGAGCCATGCCACAAAAAGAGCTGTTCGTACATACAAACAGCGTCAATTGCAGCAAGCACAACAGAGAACTTAGCCTGCTAGTAAGTATATTCAACTATAAAGCACATATTTTTGGCTAAGGGGCTCTACATCCAGGAATGTTTTGTCCAGAAACAGAGTTTAATTAACAGTAACAAAAAAAAAAGAAATACTGTAAAGAAAAGAAATTTGATAGTGTGCTTGTTATTTGGAAAAAAGAAGAGACAACCGTTCTAAATATAATTAGATCCCACTCAGCAATATGTCACTAATAAATAAACCATACATTGATCTGATGAGGAGCCATAGAATGACTTCTGGAAGACTTGGCAACCTCTTGAAACTCCAATGAACCAAACAGGGAATTATTTAGGTGCTTAGCTCTAGGATTCTTTGATTAAAACCTTAAGGAAATAAATACTGAGATTCTACTGATCAACACTGTAAGCAGGAGATTGGACAGCTTAAACTCCAATCGTAGCTGAAAAATCTTGTACCATTTAAATGTAAACTTACAATAATAAAACAATAAATTCCAAATCATACCATCAATAGGAAATAACACAACTATCAGCAACTGATACAGGATAGCTTGAGTTCTAGATTTGTGCTCCATGGTCACTAAAACAGACAGACTTTGATCCACAGCCTGATGTTAGTGGAAAAACTCCTATTGGTTTCAGTGGATTTTGGAACTACCTCATAGTAACTTTTGTCCCTCTTTTTGTTAAAACTGAATGAGAGTGATGCTGGTGGTTGCCTGCCAGTGGGACTGGTTGGATCATGAATTCCTGCGTGTGGAGGAATACTGGATCATACAGTTGCAGAGTTTAAGCCCACATCTACTTTCTGGAGAGAAGGGAAAAGAGAAGAATAAAAGACAAGGCAAGGCAAGGCAAGATGAGTTAACTGCAGGAACAATTAAATGTTTGCTTTAAGCCCATGGTTTTAGATATTAGGTCTGCAGATCAGTGATATACTGTCATGGTAACAACTATAGTGGACTATAAAATGTATTTAGCTGACTGTCATAAAATGTATTTAGCTGACTGTCTCTCTGTATCAGGTAGTCTGCAAGACAACGTGAGCGTTAAAAGTCATTTGCTAGTCCTGTAGCTTCAGAAACAGTGCACTAAATACATAAAAACATATTTGAAGTTTACCAACTTGGACTTAAAAACAGGTATTTCATCTACATGTATCTTTTTTGCTTTTCTGGATATAAAGGGTGAGATAGATCTGGAAAGTGCACTTTAGACCACCCGCCACGTGAACTCATCAGGAACCAAACTCATCAGGTCGTTTTGGGCATTTAAAGAAAGAAAAATGTACAGCGAAAGTAAAGCTAATCAGGGCTACCCAGGTGTTATTGCAAATGATATTACGAATCATTAAACCATAATGGTATATGAAAATCCTTGATGATGGCAATGAATCCACCAAAAAAAGGCATTAAATTATTTTAACTTTGCAGAGTCCTTTAATGTTTTACCACCAAGCCCTGTTTCATCTTCTTTCTTCTCCAACTGTCAGGGTGAGATAAAAAATTAATTCTGCCTTTATGTACCCTGGAAAAATACTGTATGACACATACAATACATATTATGGCTCATAGTTGTTGTACAAGGAGCAAATTATTACCATATTTAAGCAGATGTCAGCAACTATTATGCTGTGAAGATTCTCCTGGAAATGCTGGATGAGCTTTTTAACGCTTTCTAGGAATAAGACAATTATGCAAGACACACAACAATGGAAACACAAAAAAATAGTTTTGTTTCATATTAAAATGTTAGTGTTCAATTGTTTACTAAATTCCAACCAAAACAGGGGCCTCACTGTGCTATGTGTTGTACAAATAACTAGCAAGTAACAGCCTTTGACTGAAAGAGTTTGGTAGGATGAAAAAAGGTACTCCTTTTTTCACCTTTTAACACAGAAAAAAATGGAGTCACTATATGGAGTGATCAAACCTGCACAAGAAGTGTGTAATAAAGTTGAAGGTGGAATTTGAATCTTGGCCCAGTATTTTAACCATGAAGCTCTCATTGTTCTTTCAACTGAGAAACTGAATGGTGCAAAATTGAAGAAATTTCTCTAAAATGGTTGTGGGTTTTTTTTTTATTATTATTTGGCATGGAAATCTTCTTCTTCTTCTCCTTAGTGTTGATAATAACAATAATAATAATAATAATCATCATCATCATCATCATCTTGGCAAAGCCTAATATTTTGACATCAGTAGGTTGAAAGAAAAGTATTTACAAAATTCATCAGCAAAGTTGAAAAAAAGAAGCATATACAAAAGTCATTCTTTGGACTGTGTCAGGCATACTCATTTATCTACAGTTTGGGTATTTAAGTGACTATGCTAAAGTGGAAGGCTGGGGGGAAAAGGTTTATTTTTTATACAAACCAATAAAAATTTCAGAATTATTTGATTCGTGTCAACGGAAATCTCAGGAATACCTTAGTGTAGTTAGCATGTTAGAAATAGAAGAGGCAGTCTTGTTTCCACAGAGGCCAGTGGGTGGTTTTCCCATTGGCTTCAAAGGCAGCAGCAATGAGCGGTAGATGATTGCAGAAGACAGAGCGAAGAAAGATGCTGCTTTACTGAAACAAAATGTTTGTTTTGTGCCAACGCCAAAGATAATACCAATGCCAATGCTGCTACTATATCGATCTAAACTTAATTATGTCCCCTACAGCCTGATTCAAGTTTAGCTTAAATATCAAATAGCACACAGGCAAATTCTTCTAACACAACAAAGTCAATATATTAATCACAGGTGATCTTGCTTCTTTAAATATCGACTACTTGAAACTACTTTTTTACTCTCTGCTATGGCCATGTTCCAACCCAGCAAATAAAACCACCAAAACAACAGTAATACAACGAAGAGTCCACCTTTCTTTGCATCACATTTTTCCTGATGGTGACTGATTTTCCTTGGGCCTCTTTTGTTCTGTACTGCCCAGCACGCAGCCTGAGTCAAAACCTTTAACAGTGGTGCTGACTGTAGATCAGTGGATTTATTGAAGCAAAACCTGCAGCAACATATGAAAAATATTTCCTTTTCTGAGGTCCTAGGCACTAAAGCCATGACATTTTAGTACAATGCTTTGAGTCAGTTAGCTGTCATGCCACAAACAAGAAAAACTAATGATTTGTCAGAGAAAGTCTATGATATATCTCTATGCTCCACTTTGTAGATCAGATAAGAGCTGCAAGACTTCTGTACTACAACATTGCTGTTGCAGTCAATAATGTTTGACACAAGCTGCCATATGCAAACCCAAGTTTGTTTTTGTCTCCATGCACTACTGTCGCAAGCTGGCAAAACCAATCTTCTCATCTCATGAACAAATAACACCCCTCCAAATAACTCAGACCTTCAGCTGTACACAAGGATGCTGTATCCCAGGAAATTTCTCATCCATTCAGAAAAATGCCACCTATCCTGTCTCATGTGGACTTTTAAGACTCTTCCCGCTGTTACTAACTGGAGCTGGAGCACTGCAGGCAGGCCAGCAGCCATTTTGTCTCTCTCTCAGCCCAAAGAACATCTCTCGTCTGCACAGACAGAGCATGTGGAAGGGAGAATTTCCAGAGACAGCTCCATGAGCATCGAATTTCCAGAGACAGCTCTATGAGCATCTTTTTCTCTCTGGCAAATGAGGTTTAGCTTGTGGCTTGACTTGGGAGACAGTGGGTGCTTCTGGATCCCCAGGTCGCAGCACATTTTGGAGCTCTGCACAGGCAACTGAGAGGGCAGAGACTCAGGAACACACCAGCCATCTCTCTGCTCCTCTGCACCCCAGCTTTGGTTCTTTGTACTTTTGTTTCTGAAGAAATCAATCCTGGACAGGCCCAGGAGCTGAGGAGTGCTCCAGTTGTATAAATGATGTTGGTGATCAAGGGAGACGAACCCCACAGTGTGACTCTGCATATTACCACAGAAATAACTGCAGTATATGCTGGTACTAAAGATGTTGTTTACCTGGACTTTAGTAAAGCCCTTGACATTGTTTCCCACAGCATTCTCTGGGAGAAGCTGGCTGCTCATGGCTTGGATGGGTGTACTCTTTACATGGTAAAAAACTGGTTGGATGGCCAGGCCCGAAGAGTTGTGCTGAATGGAGTGAAATCCAGTTGGTGGCCAGTCACAAGTGATGTTCCAGGGATCAGTATTGGGGTCAGTTCTGTTTAATATCTCAATCAATGATCTGGATGAGGGGATCAAGTGCACCCTCAGTAAGTTTGGAGATGACACCAAGCTGGGCAGGAGCGTTGATCTGCTGGACAGCAGGAAGGCTCTACAGATGGATCTCTTTTGGGCCCCTCACTACAAGAAAGACATTGAGGTGCTGGAGCACGTCCAGAGAAGAGCAACGAAGCTGGTGAAGGGTCTAGAGCACAAGTCTTATGAGGAGCAACTGAGGGAAGTGAGGCTGTTTAGCCTGGAGAAAAGGAGGCTGAGGGGAAACCTTATTGCTCCCTACAACTACTTGAAGGAGGTTGTAGTGAGGTGGGTGTCAGTCTCTTCTCCCAAATAGCAAGTGACAGGACAAAAGTAAATGGCCTCAAGTTGTGCATGAGGAGGAAAAATTCTTCACTTGAAAGGGTTACCAAGCATTGGAATAGGCTGCCCAGGGAAGCAGTGGAGTCACCATCTTTGGAGGTATTTAAAAGACTTGGGGATGTGGCACTTAGAAACATGCTTTAGTGGTGGACTTGGCAGTGTTAGGTTTACAGTTGGACTCAATGATCTTAAAGGTCTTTTCCAACCTAAATGATCCTATGATTCTATGTTTTGGTATTTTTTAGGGCTTCTCTCTCCTTAAAGTGATGTCTTGCACATGTGCCTGGACATATCCTACCTATCCGCTTGAGCACCCAGGTCTTAATAACAGTCTTTCCAGGTAGCTTAAATCAGTTTGACTTCCCTTTTACACTATCATGAAGTTTAACCAAAGAGATTTCATAGAATCATAGAATCATAGAATCATAGAATGGCCTGGGTTGAAAAGGACCATAGTGATCATCTAGTTTCAACCCCCCCGCCATATGCAGGGCCGCCAACCACTAGCCCAGGCTGCTCAGAGCCACATCCAGCCTGGCCTTGAATGCCTCCAGGGATGGGGCATCCACGACCTCCCTGGGCAACCTGTTCCAGTGTGCCACCACCCCTTGGGTGAAAAACTTTCTCCTAATCTCTAACCTAAACCTCCCCTGTCTTAATTTAAAGCCATTCCCCCTTGTCCTGTCACTATCCACCCTCGTAAACAGTCGCTCCCCCTCCTGTTTATACGCTCCCTTCAAGTACTGGAAGGTCGCAATGAGGTCTCCCTGGAGCCTTCTCTTCTCCAAGCTAAACAAGCCCAGTTCCCTCAACCTTTCCTCATAGGAGAGGTGCTCCAGCCCTCTGATCATCTTAGTGGCCCTCCTCTGCACCCGCTCCGAGAGCTCCACGTCCTTCCTGTGCTGGGGGCCCCAGGCCTGGACACAGTACTCCAGATGGGGCCTCACAAGAGCCGAGTAGAGGGGCACAATCACCTCCCTCTCCCTGCTGGCCACCCCTTTCTTAATGCAGCCCAAAACACCGTTGGCTTTGCGGGCTGCAAGCACACACTGCCGGCTCATGTCCAGCTTCTCGTCCACCACGACCCCCAAGTCCTTCTCCGCAGGGCTGCTCTCAAGGAGATCTTCCCCCAGTTTGTATAAATACCTGGGGTTGCCCCGACCCAAGTGCAGCACCCTGCACTTGGCCTTATTAAACCTCATTAGGTTTACACGGGCCCACTTCTCCAGCCTGTCCAGATCCCTCTGGATGGCTTTCCTTCCTTCCAGTGTGTCGACAGCACCACTCAGCTTAGTATCATCCGCGAACTTGCTGAGGGTGCACTCGATGCCATCGTCTATGTCATTGATGAAGATGTTAATGACATAGATTTCCATAGTGTTCTCTTAAATTGTTTCTAATTTCCTCAAAACTAATGTTGTATTTGCTACTAAGAAAAGCAGACTCATCTTTGCCAAATGCTAATACTCTGGATTAAGAGAAGATCCCACTGTTTTCTCTACCTCTTTTGAAATGTCTGCAGTCCCCAAATCCATTTGACCTAAAAACCCCTGTAAGAAGTATTTTATTTCTTTATTATAGAATGGTGAAAAATAATAGAAGAGAATGGTTAGAGAAGTAAAATCTGTGTTGGAAATCTCTTTTGAAGATATCACATGCAGCAGCAGAGCACTTCTGTATATTAAAATGGGGCATGGTTCAAGGCCAGTATGCTCTGTTTTCTGAACAGCTGAAGGCATTTTCTAACATCCTTACTTTCTGACTTACCCAAAACATATAATCAGAGAGAATTTAGGGCATTGTTATGTAACAGCCTTAACTTAAGATCACTAACTCAATAACCTACCTCTGTAACTCAATCGTTTGTCTCATTTGCAGTTACTCATATTCACTTATTCATTAAGTGACCTGAACTCTCACTTACTCATTACATTCACCCATTTTCAGCATGATGTCACTGGCTTCATTTCTAATGTATGTGTCCTGACTGTGTTGGCAGCTCAAGACTGTGGTTCAGAAAGTGCCTGTGCTCATCTTAAGAACATTATTTCTCCATAAATTTAGTTTTGCCATTCACTAAGTCAACGATTTTAAATCCCCTCCTTGACTAATGTGCTGGCCTTTTATAGACTCCCTAGTTCACTTTTTTTTTTCTTTTTGTTTCCTCAGGAGGCGTAAAGCAATAGCTGACTCTTCTCTCTGCTTTGTTTATTCTTAGTATCAGTACAGGTAGGCTAGATGTCAGCCAAAGAGATACTTTCAAGATACCCTTAACAGCCCTCAAAGAAATGTTTTGCTGTAAATGCAGTTTGCAAACTCCATTCCATCTAGATCTGTGCCTACATTAGCTGAAAATGCAAACTATTTTAAAATCTAGAAATAACTGTATTTCCAAAATCTGTATGTACACAGTAAATATGTAGGAGAACTAAATGTTTAAGATTTCAGATGTATTTAGGGAATCTCGATCTACAGACAGACAATATAACCCCACCAGATTTTAAGCAAACATGAGGGAAGTTGTACTATGTACAAAAATCCCAAAGATGTTGCTAGAGGAGAGCAAATTTCTCTCAGTGAATCCGTAACACAATCCACGACGATGTCCAAGATGCCTAGTGAGACTTTTGCCTCGTATGTTCAGCTGTCAGCCAGACCTTTGCCTTAAGCCAGCTTTTTTTTTTGAGGAGATTGGCAAGATTTAATAAACTGTGCACAATACTTTGTATTGTCCTCCATCAGTCCTTTCATGTGGTGCACTCACCAAGCACTGGCTGCCTCCAGTGACTGCCAGCCTCCCTGGGAGTATGGTTTTATTGTCAGAGAGCTCTTCAATGGGAGAGGAAGTTTTAACCAAGTTAAAGGAAGGTTCACAGCATGGTTTCCTTTTGTTTCTGCAGCCACACTGCATCACAGTGACATTTTTTCAACATTAATTCTTTTTGGATAATTGCTAAGGGGGGAAGATACATTTGCAGATGACATTAGCTTGAGGATGGTTATTTTTCTTGGGAATCCAGAAAGTGTTAATGGCACAGTCCTGTTTGCTGATTTTCTTAGACAAGAAATATGGCATACTGCTCTGGTTTCTGACAAAATCGAGCAGTTTAACAGCCTAATACACTGCCACTAACTTCAGAATATAATCTCCTCTATGTTAATTTACACAAATACGATATAGCTGACCGAGGATGAAATATCAAATTCGCATGAAGGGTTATGGTGATGCTGTTTAAATGATGTCCATACTTCTGTAGGATCAGATGTTACTAAATGTTAAGGCTTAGTTAGCCCTTTTTTGACAAGTCACAGGAACAGAATTTGGACAAGGTCTGTTGTCTCCTTACTTTGTTTACTAGTTAGATTTTGCTTACCACACACTAATTTTTGCCCATTGATATCACACTTTTAATATTTATGTTCAGCAGAGTGCCTGGACTGTATTAGTTACCTTTTTTTCCTTTGACTAATTTAATCTCTCCATCTTCACCTTTAGATTACTAACAAAATAATTTGAACAACTTTAGCTGTTTTCTGTTAGTTTGGATAACTTCAAGCACAAGCCTTGCAGATGATGTGAACAGAAAAGTACGAAACGCTATTTTTTTTTTCAAGCAGCCTTTTGTCATTGCTGAATGAGAAATGAGATTTTATTGTCTTAATCGGGATGGATAAGGTCACTCAGCCACTACTTATTGCTGCAGTGACCTAAGGCCTCTCTTAAAGAAGGCAGAAAAGAAGCTTGGTCCAAACTATTGTGAAGTTGTTGGGACTATTACCCTATTTTACTGATGCACAGAAGAGATAATCTGCCTGTTACCTCCTTCCCTAGTTAAGGTTAGACCTCAGGTAGTACGGATTGGGATCTTTGAAAGCTGACTATTTACTCACATAAATAATTCTCATAGAATTTCATATTTTCTAGATTAATAATTTCCAGTAAACCTATTTTATTTATTGTACCATATAGACCTTGGCAGAAGGGCAGGTATATGACAGGATTGAATGTGCTGAGATATATTTCAATCACGATAGAAATAGCACGTCAAGAGGGAATGAGATAATGAACATCTTTGGCCAAGAAGTTGCCCAGTCTGGGCCTAGTGTTGGGTTCCCAGACCTTCCACTTCTCGTGAGTCCACTTGGCACTGCCAGCTAGAAACAGCTTTTGCAGCCAGATCTCATCTTCAGCAGTAGTTCCTCAGCACAGTCATTTATGGCTTCCTAATTCTCCGCTTCTCATGAGAGTCGCCTCTGACATTCAAACGCACTCTTTGCAGAAAGTTCAGCTGCCTGCTTGCTTTCTTGTTGTTTTTTAAATTGGCCACAATAACGGAGAGAATATAGAGATTGCTTTTCAGACTTTGCTGCCCACCTGGTTCTGAGTGAAAGCAGGTGTTGATTTAGCAAGTGTAGTCCCACATGGTTGGAGTCTGGGCTTCTTTCTCTGTAAACCATACCAAAAATTGAGATCAGGGAAGGTATTTTTGTGGATAATCCCTTGAATTGTATGGCCAGGGAGACCAGAGGCCAGAACAGCTCAGGGGAGGCCACCCCCTGTTGGAATTCGATCCCTTCATTGTTCTGTCCAAGCCAGAGTCTTTTGACCTTTAGGGCACATTATAAGTCTCCGTTATTCATTCAGGCTTTTGCTCTGGAGCATTCACTGCGGAGAGAGTTAGTGGACTCTATGTAGTTGCAATTAAGTTATTCAACCTTCTTTAGTTCCTAATACACGTGAATAAAGCACATCACATGAAAGCATTTGTACCCTGGCAATACTATACAAATACATTCTGAGGATGTAAAAGGTGAAAGTGGGTTTAATTTTATCCCCATTTGCACAAGAGAGCAACATAGCTAGATACACAATTTAAAAGCACTTAATTAGTATACAGGGTGACATTGCTAATTTTTGCTGCAAGGGATGCTTTCCTACTTCTCTTTCTGTGTTAAGAGAGGTTCTCTCTGATGACGGTAGCCAGGGAAAGCATAGTTCCTCATGCACTGTGCAGAAGACCTGTCTGAAAGTCTTCTGCTCCTTTTGCTTGTGATGCCTTAAAAAAACCAGGTTACTTGTGCAGCTGTTCATACCTGGGTGTCGGATCAAGGGGCATCTTGCAGCTCCTTATACAGTGAGTAGAGAGGGCAGATTTCAGCCCATGAAGGATGGAGCTGCCAGTGCAGTATGTCGGTGAAGAGTGTTGCTTGCTTTGTGGCAACAAGGTCAGGGTGAGAATGGATGTTATGATACGGTGATGGGTCAACAGTTAGAAGTGAGGCGGTGTCAGAACATCCTGTAATCACGAGAGAAGTCAAATAAAAGTGGACATTGGGATTTTTTTTCGTCTAATCATATCTGCAACATCCAATTCACCAGGTGTTTGACTGCGTCAGAATGTAGATTTGTATTTCTAACAGGCTTAACTCCGGATGACAAGTTTTCGATTTGCAATTTTGAGTCTATGCCTCAGCGCTTTCCCCGCCTTGAATTTCTTTCTTCCTCTGTGTGATGCCTCCCTGTCTCTCATAAGCACACGCATGTGTGTGTGCAGAGCTAGAAGCTCTGTGGATTTAAGTATTTTTTCCAGATTCCTCTGTATGTTGTTATTAAACTAGAAAATCTTCTATGTTAGGATTTGTACTGTTTTGCTCCATCGTTGTGTTTGTATAAAGAATGGAAACTACACTGAATGCTGAAAGGAAGGAAGAATGCGTTCTGTTGTATAATAGCAAGTAGTTAAAGGCACCTGTGGGTTTACAACAGATGGAATTAGTATAAAACACTATTAAAATTAGTGCTTTATATAATTCATGAAAGCTACATCTGTCACATCTGACAGATTTGCCTCATTATGGGCCAGCTCTGACATGTTTCTTGTTACTGACCTTAGTCCATGGAGTCTCACTGAAGACAACAGAGACAATTCTTAGATGAAGGTATCGCTGAAGCAGGCAAAAAACAGTCTGTCCCTGGACGGACAAATTAAAATTTTTAGGGACACAATATGCTGAGGTTGTTCATACTTTTTGTAGGTTCATGGAATAATCTACATTTAATAAATGGAGTGCTTAATCTCTAACTACTACAGTGACTTTGCAGGCAGTGCATCACTTGAGAAAACACATTTTATAACAGTAGGAGTTCATAGAAGACACTATCAGGGAAACCAATCAGTAAGGAGCTTGAATAGTCTAATCTTGAGGTAACAAAAGCGCAAATAACCATTTCAGGGCCTGGATCAGATACAACTGGCTGCAGAATGGTGATATTCTCTAAGCGCACCCAACAGGATTTGGACTGAACCCAGGAAATAAACCAAAACCCCAGGCAAATTGCTATTAAAATACAGACAACATCAAAGCCTATATCAAGGGGAAAAAAGACTGAAATAAATGTTTGGGTGCAAGGATAATTTATTTTCATTTTGTCAACCTATGCACATAAGATTTTTTGATTTCCAGGACTGCACATTTGACAACCATGATTATGTTAATATCAAAATGGCAATCCACGTTTGTCTTTTCCATTGATCCTAATTTTCTTCTGTTAGATGAATAATCAAATGTTTTTCCATTACTGAAACCAGTTTTTTTTTTTCTTTTTCCCCCTTCTCAAAAGCCCTCTTGACATTAGGAGAAGTGAGAGAGATGTTCTCCCTCTCCTCTCTCATAAGTTAGAAGGAATCCAGAAAAATAGAAAGGCAGAATATATTTTGGCTGTTACCAAGTGAAAAAGATAAGTGATTTCATTAAAAATTTTCATCTGGAGAGAAATACAGATGGTTAATAGTAGACTTACCTGTTGGTATAACAGTCCTCTCAAAGGGCACTTGATGCAGTACCCCTTGAAGCTGATAATATCATGATCTTAACTACAAGGAAATACAATCAAAACAGATCCGCTCAAAATGTGAGGCCCAGCTCTTCTACAAATCCCCAGAAAATTTCCACTGACACAGAGCCCCATGAGTGTACTCAGAGTTAAGATTCACCCAAAGATTATCAGAAATCCCACTATGCTGAGAACAGGCTTGGCAAAAACAGGAGAATGAAGTTTGAAAGACCAAATGGACAAAGTAGCTACAAATAAAAAGTCATAAATACGAAGATAGGATCATAAAGATATGAAAAAAACAATTTAAGAAGTGGATACCAAAGTTAAAACCAAAGTGTCTAATCACGGTTAAACCTATTTTGTGCTCTAATGAAATCTAAGGCTGTGACCAGATGGGTTTTTAATATTCACTAATTATTCATATTATTTTTCATATTCACTAATTATTTTCATATCCACTATTAGTTGCAACTTTTAAAGAAAACTGCCCAAAAGATGATAGACTAGCCATTAGCCTAGTGTCTAGTGTCTGCTCTAGTGACTACATGTCTGCAAAAAGGAATTACAGGTTCTAATAATGGGCAGAATCGCTTCAAAGCAGCTTTGATTAAGCCAAACACATGAGCACTCAGCTCTTTTTACTGGCCAGGTGATTGTACATGTCATGTACAAACACAATTTTCTTGTGTAGCTAAGGCAGCAGAACATCCTTTTCCCACTTTGAAAACCGAAAAGGTGAAATCTGAGGTCCATGGGAATCAGCAGCAAAATCCCTGTTGTCCTAAAAAGGGCCAAACCTCACTCCATTTTGTTGAATTTAAAAGGATCACTGTGGTAATTATAAAAGAACTTAAAGCTATAAAAGCTGTATAAAGTTTTGCCAACACTCTGATTTATAACAAAGTGTGCATTCACGTTTGTAGGGACAGACTCAGGCTCAATGACCATCGAGCTGCAGCTGCCTTTGGGTACCATTCCAGGGGATTTCCTCCAGTTCTCTCATCAGCAGGCAGGTAGCACCATTAGGGAATTTTGTGGGAAAAGTTTAATTTTGGCACACATAGCTCCAGACCAAGGGCCAGGTACAGTGCAGTGTGTCTCTGGCTCTACTGCTGAGAAGCTCTTAGGGAAACAGAAACATGGGATGCTACTCCTCCCTCTTCCCACACTGTCTGTGCCCTGTCCTCTGAATTTAGTGTAACAGCTCTGCAAGACATTAACCACCTTCCTTCAAGTCTCTGTCCTGTTCTTGGCACAAGTGAGACTCAGATAGTCACGTAATCCCTTAATTGCCACTGTGAAACAAATAATTCATAAGACCAACCTGCTTTCAGTTTAAGCAGCCCAGTAAGCTGTAACACTCTCTTTCCTGAAGAAAGGCAGTTCAGTAATGAATTAAAATGTTCTCATGTGCCAGGCTCCAGCTTTGTTACACATCCACACAGAAGAACCTAATTAAGGACTTTATAAAGAAGAGATTAATAATTTCTCATTAAGTTAGGGCAAGTGCAGTATCAGTTATAGTTGGGAAAATCCTCATGAAGATATCTCCAGTTGTTACCTGTCGTCAAAGATGCCAACACCAAAGTTTTTGTTACAAAAACACCTCTTTTATATTTTCACTGGAATACACACTGGGGATTTTGCTAAATGCTGACTGTCAGAACAAAGGGTCAAAGCTTAGTGCACATGCATAAATACGTTACTGTAATACCTTTTATTTATTTTGGTATGCTGCTACCTTCCATCTGTCTCACACCTGCAGCTCAACAAAACTAATAAATAAGTGTCAAACCAAAACAGGGAATCCCCTTTCTTCATGCTGCTGCCAGTATGACCTAATCTAACTTCTAGTGAGGAAATAGGAAGACTCCTTTACTGATTTTCTGTTGGCATTTTTTGAGCACAGGAAATAGGTTGACTTCATTAGCATGAGTTTACCGACACCAGGGTCAAGTTCTGGAAACTGTCATCTACACCATCCCTTAAGTCCATTTCCTGAGCGAATTTTAGCTTTGGATGTCTCTGAAAAAAACACAGATTAAACCCCTTCCATTTTTCCATGGTAGGCAATAGGCAGGATGCAGGAGAACACAAACTCCTTATCCTGTTAAGACTCTAAAGCCCCCATAAGTAAAACAAGGTCTTGGAACCCACTGTCTAACAAGAAGTCCCATGGCTTGCAAATCCTGCAAGCGCTTCATGCTAAAGCAGATCAGCTAAATCTCCAGTGAACTATGCTATGTAACTTTCTGTGACACACCAACAAAAGACATTTCTGTGAATAAACACTGATTTGACAGAAAGTTAGATAAATCCACTCCAATATCTATTTTTGGCATTCCAAACAAAAGGGACCGTTTGGAGAAAAAAAAATTTAAAACCTTACAATTGTACAGAGCTCCAACCAGGTGCAAATCTTTACTATAACTGACCTGGTGCAGCAGAGCTTTTGTAATTTACAGAAGTGAAGTCTAGCACAAAGGGTGGAGCTCAGAGGGACAGTCCCCTGAAAGTCACTGCCCATTGTGCAAACCTATCTTTACTTTGGACAGCAAACACATTTTGCTGGGCGCTACTGCCAAAACACCCTGCTTCTTCAAAGATACAGTATGGATAGCTTTTTCCAATGTAATTGTTCTTTGGCCTTGTTTTGATGATTCACATGAAACAGACATATCATGGCAGATTTTTTTCCTAGCACGTACTTGGATATCTCCAAAATATTCTTGAATCTACCTCCTAAATGTGCTTATATCTACCCGTGCTTCCAGGCTGTATATACATGGCATATACTCTCCTGCCTGGTTTAAGGGTGCTAGCTTGAATTATAGATATTCCCATGGTGTTAGCTCAGGTGGCTCCACGACATGGCATTCTGCAATTTAACATTACCCTAACTTCCTGTCCTTAGCTACTACAGAGTACTGTCAGGCACCAGGGGCTGGGCCAAGGGCAAGCTGAGTCAGTTCACCAGAAAAATATACTCCTGGGAGCCATCCTTCGCCAGCCCCATCTGTGCCACTGACCTGAAATTCCAAATTATGAATGTGAAGTATATGAAAAAGAAAAGATATCTTGTTGTTTATAAAACTGCTGATTAAAGGATTTCCTTCTCTTATTTAGAAAATAAATAAATATTTGAAGTGAACAGATGCAAACAAGTACCCTCAAACTGATTCACTTTGGCTAATCAGTTCCACGCAGAAAATAAATTCATGGAAATTTAAGTCTTCACATGAACACATCTCTTCAGTGACATACTCATGAGGTCATTTGTTTCAGATTAATAAATCAGGCAGTTCTAGCAGCAGCATACTTGCCAACATTAACCTCTTTAATCAACAGTTGCTTCATGGAGGAAAGCTATCCTCCACAACTGCTATTTTCTGATTAAGAATATGCTGAAGACATTGAATACAGGACACAGAAGGGTTTCAAGAAGGGTTGGTGTTTATTCCACCCAGTGGAGCATACTGGAAGGCTTCCCTTATACCCTTAAAATACTGTGCTTTTGGCTAGTAAGTCTGTGCCAACAAAGCACAGGCAATGTAATTTCTAGCACATGAACACTTGGAAAATAGATGATCAAGGACCAGCAAGGAAACCTTAGAGTGTGGGCATGTGTTCCCTTGCCTTGGAAAGTCACAAAGACAAAATTAATATGCTTTCATTGTTATATGAGAGAAACTGATGTTTCTTAACTTGTTATTTGTGTAATGACAGCCACTGTTCTGGTAGACTGAACCATATAGATGTTTTATGTGCTCACCACATCTTTGAAATTTTAGAGATTTCATGGGTGGAGATATTCAAAATAGTAGCAAGAAAGAGGATGGAAGTCACAATTCCAACTTTTCCCACTGAAGTCAGTGGTGAGGCTGCTATGAGTTTCAATACAGCGGCCTCAGACTTTTGCTGATGCTCAGAAAGCATAAATAACACGTAAGATGTTGCTTTCCAGCCAGGCCAATCATATAAGAAAGAGTTTAATTATTGCGTGCAAGATCTCATCCTATGGTAAAAATTCTCACACCCTCTTTTTATACTTGTGGGCTTCAGTGCGTGTGCTGATTGCATCCTGAACACATCCTGAGCTGAAAGGTGTCCGATCCATCCCAGCCTGTCCCTCACACACCAGTGTCCCCCTGGAGTGAGGTGTCCCCCAGGACACCCCAAGGTGTTGAGCAGGGCACCAGGACACTGAAGCTCAGCAATTTAAACATGACCTACCCCCGCTTTGTTCAGCAGGTAAAGGAAACCTGTTTGAAAGTCAGAGGCTGCTTTCTTTAACCAGTTCCAATGTATGGGAGACATGGGCTCTATTTTGGTCTCGTTGAATTGTGTGGTGTCTTTAAATTTAAGCACTGAGAGTTTTATCATGGAATGAACACTTCGTTTTCAGAGTTGTTACAAAATGAGTTGTAAAAGCAGCCCTTGGAGAGAGAGTTTATAATTGTACTGCATGGTTTTGAGCTCAACTTCTAATTCAGTATGCAAACAAACCTGATTAAAGAGGATATCCAAAGAGGAAAAAGCACAACTTTCTTTCAATTTTCATTGCCTTGACATTTGCAGCTCAAACACTTTCCATGGTGTGTCATGAAAAATTATAACTATGTGTACAGCCTTCAAAGCAAAATATACCCTTTCATTTAGCCCTGTTCCCAGTTGTCTGGTCTGTACCACCAGATATTTGGTGCATGGTCAGTCACTCATTCCTTTGTGGCTTTTGAGAAGGTGTCTCTTTAAAAGCCTCTTTCAAAATCTAATGTCTTATACTTGTCTTACATTTGTTTCACTGTTCAGTTACTATGAAATTCAAAAGGAAAATTCAGAAAGTTCCTGTGATGCAGTGGATTTGTAACTGGAGAAATCCTTTACCAGGAGGAGCAAAAGGAGAGAAATCCAATGCATTACTACTCACACGTATGCAAACGTTAAAAATCAGAAGACAGTAATGTAAACCTTGTAACCAGACACTTTATTAAAACTACCTAAAAAAAAAGAGAAAATACATAATGTTGTCTCTAAGTGTTTAAATCTGATTTACAGGTGAACCAGGGTGATGGCAATTCTTGTTAAAAGGGATTCAGGTATTCTTAATAGTTACATTACTGCAATATCTGGAGGCTGCAGTAAGAGTTCTGTCTTCCATTGCTCTAAACACTCCACTAAAAAACAATAAAGCAAAAAAAAAAAATCTACTCCAGAGACTGCGTGTGCATGTGTTTTAGGGCTGTAAACATAGACGGAGCAGAAGATAATATAGAATGGAAAAAAGGAGAATGAAAAGGGAAAAGCGGGGATTAAATGCATGAAAAAGCACATACGGCTAAAATTGATTGCATCAATAGTTTCAGTTCACCTCACGCTGAATTCTTTAGTTTTTCATTTCCTGGTTTATGAAGGAAAAGGAAATAATGAAAATGCAATGAATAATGCATATTCATATGTCAGCCTGAGAGTACAGACTAGCACTTTTGCTAATTTGTAATTTAACAATATTCTGTGGAATGAACAATGAAATCGTCTTAGTCAGGAGTCTGGCTCTGAGTCATTATGAGAGATGCAAGCTCACAAGTCAGCTTTTTCTACAATTTTCAGGAAAGTCCTTCTGTTCGCAGACGTTAGATGCCCTAGCACTTGGCAATTAAGAACACTGATGAGCTTTCGCAGAAGTCACTTCCTGATTATTTCTTGGCTTTTGTTGGCAGATTTGCTCATGCAGAAGAGTTCTGATTGGGAGGCTACAATGAACTGTCCATTTAAGAGAGACTATAATGAACAAGTGGGAAATGTGCAGGTAGGCAGAAGCACTAATAAGAGGCAAGCCTGTTATGCAAAAATGTTTTAATTAAAAAGTTTCAATTTCTTTCAAAATTTGTTAAAATGACAGAGCCATTTTTTATATTTTATTTTCTACTTTTCAACTCAGTGAAATAACTGGACTGTGAATAGATTTTTTTACCTTTTAATTTTCTATTTTTCTCTCTTTCTCCAGTGTAAGATAAAGTAAGAAAAAAGATGACTGTAAGAGAATTTCATCACAATTTAAAATGAAAACATGAAATATTTTTTTCAAATACTAATGCTGAAGATCTTCAATATATTAAAAAAAAGCAAACACAACTGACCACATTCTTCCGGCAAAACATATCATCAAAAGTTAGTTTTCCAATAAATTCTTTGTCTTGACAAAATCAGTGAGCTCTAATCAAGCTCCACGATCCAGAATACGAAGCACCAAGCTCTCCTTATTAAACAGTGGTGTTAGGAAGGCTTACGCAAGTAGCAACAGTCTATGTAAGTACATACAGTCAAAGAAGAATCAGGCAAGGAGCTGGCGAGGTGGCGGACCTTGGGATGTTTGTAATCCACCCAAGAGCTGGCTTCTAGAAATCCCCGTGCTCACTCTTGAGGCCTCTAACATAGAAAAATGTGTGGGGAGCATAAAAGAAACCAGCTGGAGAGCACAGCTTGGTGTTCTTTGTGCCTCCCTCTGTTCCCACACCCAATACATATTAGCTAGACTCAAGGTTTGGCACCTTGCCTGTAGTCCAAGAGGCCAACAGCATCCTGGCCTGCATCAGCAATAGTGTGGCCAGCAGGACAAGGGAAGTGATTGTGCCCCTGTACTCAGCACTGGTGAGGCCGCACCTTGAATCCTGTGTTCAGTTTTGGGCCCCTCACCACAAGCAGGACATTGAGGGGCTGGAGCAGGTCCAGAGAAGGGCAGTGAAGCTGCTGAAGGGTCTGGAGCACAGGTCTTATGAGGAGCGGCTGAGGGAGCTGGGGGGGTTTAGTTTAGAGAAGAGGAGGCTGAGAGGAGACCTTATCACTCTCTACAGCTGCCTGAAAGGAGGGTGTAGTGAGGTGGGTGCTGGCCTCTTCTCTAAAGTAACAAGTGATAGGACAAGAGGAAACGGCCTCAAGTTACACCAGGGAAGGTTTAGGCTGGATATTAGGAAAAATTTCTTCACTGAAAGAGTGATCAGGCATAGGAACAGGCTGCCCAGGGAGGTGGTAGAGTCACCATCCCTGGAGATGTTGAAGAAACGTGTAGATGTGGTGCTTATGGACATGGTTTAGTGAGTTAGGTGGTGTTGGGTTGGACTTGATGATCCTTGAGGTCTTTTCCAACCTTCATGATTCTATGATTCTATGATCTCAGGCTCCAAGAGGGAGCTGGGTTCTCTTGTGAGAGAGCCTGATACCTGGCAAGAGTCTTGCCAAGCTTTCATGCCTCTTGGCCTCATGAAAGGATCCCGGGCCTCAAAGCTTCCTTCCATTTTTCCGTCAGTGCTTGCTATATATTACGTAGCTTCCCACAATCCCTCTCCATGTTGTGTGCATTTTCAGGTTCAAGGCATGCGCCGGGAGGAAAAATTATGCTTTTCCTGCCTGCCAAACTCCCTTTCCATGCCTTTACTGAAGGCTTCTGGTTGTGCTGGCTGAAGTGGTACCAAAGCAGCCATTCAAACACAGGGACTGAGGCGCAGGTCATGTTTCTGCCTTGCTGAGTAACATCCCCGGCTCTCAGGTTTCAGCCCTTTGTTCCCTCCACGCTGAAAATGCTTCGCTGGAAAGAAGAGGGCATTGAGGGTTAATGTTTGAGGAATGCAGGACAGGGATGAAAGCTCGTGGCAATTAGTTACTCTGGGGAGCTGAACGTGCACAGCAATTTTCCTGAGGCTTGACACAAGCCGTATTTAGGCAAAGGGGGAATTTCACTTACCTGAAAATTCTCCTTTTACCTCAGTAGTGCCCCAAACTTTATCATAATAAAGTTGGTCACATATATAAGGACTTGAAGCTTCTAACCCTGAAGAACCAAAATCAACTGCATTTAGAAAACCTTACTATGAAATACAACCCTGAAATGTAACAGAAATAAGAGAACAACCTCACTTTGAGCTCAAGAGAAGTCAAAATCCTTAATCCCTCACTACCCACCTAATTGCCATGCAATGGTATGTCCCTCATGATGTGCATAATTTGCCACAAAAGATGGTCTCACAACATGTACAAAGAGCATTTCTGGAATGTTAACACACACACACACACACACACACACAAAACTTATGATATCCATTTTATGCCTCCTTCATGCAAAAGTAAACTGTATTCAAAGGTATTATACATGCTTGCTATGTAATTACATTAATCAGAGAGAGCTGCTTCTCTGCATTCCCCTGCTGTTGCCATGGCAGCATCCCCACATTCGCAAAGTGCAGGGCACCCATTCTTAATTATACTCACAAAGCAGCTACATTTCAAAGGAATACAATAAATACAAAGTTAAAGTGAGGATGCTGCACAGAAGTGATGTGAACACATTTTTTATCATGTCTCCATCTCGTACACACTTCATGCCCATTATTAGTGCATTCTGCCTAATGCCTTTTGTGCATTTATGGAAAACTCCAGATTTTTGTCTGCTAGGAAATGCAGCCTTTGTTGCAGGCCCCAGAGCTACCTCTGCTTCTAACCAGGGATCTGATTGTTAGGAAACGAAAGCACTCTAGAGATACTTTTTTACTCGCACTGATCAAAATGCAGCAACTGGGAGTGTCTTCTTATTCTCTACTAACCAACACAGATGCCATTGCTGCTCTCCCTTTCCACCGGTGCCCAGGTCACCCACCCAGCAGATGCCCGGTGAGCTGCCTCCCTGCTGCAGTCACCTATCCCAGTGCCACCATGTCAGTTTGGGTGGCAGTGAAGGCCTCACCACAAGCAGTCTGAGATGCCAACATGATGCTGATCAAGCAGAACATATTTCCCATAGCACGCACAGACCACTGGCTCAGTGCAGCACACACCGTCAGCACAGTCCTTGCTTCCTTGTGGACGAATAACATCGAAATTGCAGTCGACGTGGAAATTTACATTTTTAGCTCTATAAAGAAATAAGGGATTCCCTCATTCTGAAATTAATGTTCTCCCTGAAGTTGAACAGAACTCATACAGATGCTGTATTGCAGATATGAATTATGTATTTTCTGGGGGTGGAATGTCACGCAATTTTAGTGTTATTCAACCCACAAAGATACATCGGGGGAGAAGTAATTAGAACATTTCAGAGCCCCAGATTTACATTCCTTAAGCTTGTGAGCGAAATGAAATTGGCTGCCTCCAATTTACATGTCTGCAACCACACCATGAAAAACCTGTCAGATCTCAGCTTTTGGATCTGAAATCTCTGGGGGAAAACCAGGTGTTCCGGCAAATGATGGTGTTGCTTTGGTGTCACTTTCACACAACTAATTTTGAAATAAATCTGTGCTGAGGTGCAGGAGGCACTGTGTTACTGGACATGTATGGGCAGGGGTGGTAAAAGCCATTGGATCTGATTTATAAGGCAGAAGGCCTATTTTCCAGCTTAGTTATTTCTATTCTTAGTTTCTTTTCTCATGTGTATTTATTTTTCACCTTATTCATGGGAAATTGTGGTGTTTTCACCTGGGTGCATGCACTCAGCCATAGAAAAGGGAAGCAATTCTGCCTTCTTAATGAACCGTGCTCTGACTTAATTATCTGGGTAACCAACGTGGCCTGGATATGGCTGGCATATAAGGATACGTGGGCAGTAATGTTTCTTCTATTTTAAAAGGGAAATTAATTCTACAGTTTGGCCTGTGAGCTGTAGCCAGATACTGTATTCTTTCTGGCTCTCTCTATTTGTCCTGTCCAGATGGATGCTATGGCTCCCTTGAAACTACAGTGTCCTCTAGGTCCATTTTCAGTCTCCTCTGACTCTAGCCTGCCAAGATGGGTTTTAGAAGCCTTTGGATCGCCCTGTCTGGAGCTCTGGAATGGACAGGAGGCCACAAGATCATTGCAAGGAAGGAGTTAGTTGCTTCTTGCACCACATGGTGATTCTCAGCACTGGGCTCTGAAGGGGCATTTGCTTTTGCTTACTTTGCCAGCAGAACAAGACTAATGCCAGAGTGGTTTGGACTACCAACATGGGGGATTTTCTTTTGCTCTATCTTGTGCAGACTCACATTTCCAGAGCTTTTGGTCTGTGATAAAGTCTCCCCACAGATATGAGAAATGTACTGTTGGAAGCAGAAACTGTGTGATGTGTGATTGAGATTGATTTATCTCTATAAATATTTGAGAATGCACACACATATGTGTGTATGCGTGTAGATGTATATGTACATGCATATGTACATGTGTATGTGAAGCCTGTCCTGCGACTGCCCTTATGTAGAGCACAGATGTTACATAATGCTTCCAGCCAGGAACAGAAAAGCAGGGATATGACTAAGCAACAGAGCGTGACTTATGAATAACAAATTGTGCATATTCCCAAAGATATTTCTCTAGCTGATCTCCAAGGAAAGAAATCTTCAAAATGAATACATCTGAGAAATCTCCCGTCCCCTAGAGGACTAGGGGGAGATACTGGAGGACACTGAGCTAACAGAAAAGTAGACAGGATTTATTCCATATATTTACATTGCTCCTTGCAGATTACTCTCTTGCCTCTGACAACGACTTCATGCATTGATTCAGGTGATTATTATGTGGGTCAAGAGTTTTCACCCACTGCGCAGCAGTACGTGCGGTGTGATTGAGCTCCAGTTTGCAGCTGAAGGCAGAAAGCGAACCCCTCGCAGGCACTGGAGGGCAGTTTGAGGCAGATTAAGACTCAGCAGGGTGCGATCTAGGGAATTTGTTCTCCTCCTTCTACTGGGCCAGAAACGTGCATACAGACACCTACAGCTTTGTCACCTTCTAGTGTTAAAAACCCTCCCGCCTTACCACTTTGAGTTGTCAGAGCCTCCTGTATGAACCAGCATCTGAAGAGCCCTCTGAAGATATCAGTTTGCACAGCAAGGGTCCTGTAAAGCGGCAAAATCAGCAAGGCAGGCACTTCTAAAATCTTCCAGCCAGATCCTTGTCTGGAAGAAATCGGCAGAGCTCCAGTGCCACCAATAAAGCTGTGCCAGCTGACTCCTGCTGGGGCTCTTGGACTCAGATTTCTCAGAGAAAAATATCTAATTGGTGATAAAATAAGAGAGGAGGAGGGAAAGCTTTTAAATGCCTGAAAGATGATTTGGAGACAGAAAAGGAAAGGCCAGGGGCAAAGAAACAAGATGGTGTTTGAAATTATTCAATAAGCAAATGGGGAAAAAGATGAAAGAAATATCACAGATAATGAGAGGAGGGTGATTATTTTCTATCTCCTCTCTGGATCTACATTTTGTTGAAGCAATCATGGCTTTCCCATGGAGACAATATGACCGCTTCATCCAAGGAGCTGTGATTTCACTAAGACATATGCTTGCAATAGCATCTCTCAGCCCTGGGATCCTTGCTTGGCTTTGAGCGGATTGAGTGATTATAAAATGCCGTTATCTGCTGAATTTCTAAAATGTTCCCCTTGGAGCGGGTGGGCCTACATAAGCACCGCAGGACAAAAGGGAGTGCTGAGCTCCAGCTCTCCTTTGCTGGTCAAACAAAGCTGAGTCAGTACAAAGGGCTCTGCAGTTTATTGCCAGCCTCTCTCAGCAAGGGGGAGCATCCAGGGAAGGATGCCATGAAAGGTTGGCTTCGGAGCACAGCATCTCTTTGGACTGAGCTCTTAAAGTCAGTCATGTTCTTCTCAAAGACACAACAAGGCCAAGCCTTTCTGCTGACCTTTTCAGTCGTGCACCAGTAGTGCTTCTCTTTATTTCCGCTCAGATCAGCCCCCTCAGCTGCACTGGCTCGCTCTGCCCTTCCCCTCACTTGTTCCCCAGGACAACACTGTGTGATTTCATTTAGGCTTGCTAACAAGGTCTTATTCTTTATCTTTTCCCATTCCCTTTTGCTGTCTTCTTCCCTCTTCTTTTAATCACAAGGTTTGCTTTGGTCTGCCCATTTTGCAGTTTGCCATGATCTTGTTTCCCACCATGCAGGGGAGCATCATCCCTTGATGCAGATGGGCTCTTGCCTCCTGGGGGCAGGGATTTGGATCCCTGAGCAACAGAAAGCTCAGCACAGTTCAAGGTTCCATCCAGTCCAATATGATACTGATCTGAACATTGAGGACAGGGTAACTGCTGCTGCTGATTTTGTGACTGATCACAATCTGGGCTGGACAGGTTTTGACCAAACCAATTGGCTGTCTGTTACATGCTAATAATTTTTATGATGTGGGTACGACTTTGATGTTCATGTTAAGCCTGAGTGTAAAAAAAAAAGGTCACAAACTACCCCAAATAAATTAAATAAACACCTGTAGTTTGCCCAGGAACAGTTCAAAGGTGTACCAAGGCTAAAGTATTTGAGGTCCACCATCAAGGGGGAAGGGATGCATGTTTGGGCAGGCTACTAAAATCTTTAGTTCCAAAAGAGCTACTACCTAATTTGGAAGGACTTCAAATATCTGGAAGATGAGCTCTGTTTGTATTTAGCATCCAATTATCTGAAGAACTGAAATCAGTGCAGACTGTAAATCTTTCCTCAATGATACTTGTGTCAGAACTGATGATAAGGCAGCAGCACAGAGACGACAATTTGGACAACTCTCCTTTTTTATGCCTCATTTCATACCTTAGACCAGCCCTCTGAGCTTTCCTGCAGCTGTCAGCTCTGGTGAGATTTATTCACCAGCAATAAACATTCCAGGCATTCCCAGGAACTCGCCTAAACATTTACACCAACATTTTCCCCTCTTCCCATTAACCCTCACCTGTACCCATGTCCTCTCTTCCCAGCTCCATTTCTCTGCAACTTCTCCCTTCCTTAGGTAGGGTGGTGACTTGTCTTTCCTCCCATCAAACATTTCTGAACGTGGCCATTCCGAGAGTCAGAAGTGGTAAAAATGTGCCATAGCAGAGACAGCGGTGTGTTTTCCTTGGGATTGATTTATTTCTCTCAAGGTGTAATTGTACCGTGTAGCAGAAACAGATAACACAGCTAAGGCCATGCATAGCTAGTATCAACTCAAAAGGCTCCAGAAGTAGCACAGCAGCGTTAGTCTGGTGCCGCCCACGAGAAATAAGCCTTAAGCACAGCACTGCACTAATGTGGCTGTCTTGAAGACTGATCTGGTTCCTCTGTGCTGTTCTGTATCATATTGATTAACTTCAGCGGCTCCAAACACACCTCTTCTGCATGGCACAGGGAAGTGCTTTGCACCTGGGGAGGGAGTTCAAGTAGTTCATCATATTCTGAACTGAGAAATGGGAGGGAATTTCTGTGCAGCCATACATGGGGTCTCTACTGAAGAAACAGGCTGCAACCCTCCAATTTCTTGCCTATACGGAATTTATTTCTTCATGCTTCCTTCTAACATCTAAGAGTACATGAAGATAGCCTCTCACAGTCCAGTTCCTCTTTGGTCACTGTTAATGAAAAAAAAATAGACTTCATCATCAAACACTCCAAATAGCTGTTCACGTGGCAAACAGTCCCATTTATTGCAATCTATGTCAACGAGTTTTAGCAACGACAGTTGGCCTTTTGGCAACTAACAAGAGCTGAAGCTTTTATTCTATCGAATTCTATTTGCCTTTTTGGTGAAAAAAAATAATGAACATTTTCTAGATCTTGTACATTCTACTGAACACACTAATATTCTTTCTGTGCTCAAGCACTCTTGTTTAGCCTATGTCTTATACTTTGAAGAGTCATTTTAATGAAGAACTACATGTGTGAATATTTTTCTCTAGTTTCATGAGAACAAGCACTGTAACACATCGCTAGTTTTAAGGCAGGTTGTACAACTTAAGATGTTTGCTTTCTTAGAGTAAGCAGGCACTTCTGGTTCTGCTGTTTAGTTTGGTCCCAAAGTATTACCAGCCATCCCCAGCGTGATATTTACACAGAAGGAATGCAAACTCTCATCCAGCTCAAGTGATTTTTACGGTCCAGTGAGTAGCAAGATATTAGTCACCAGAAGGTCTTTTGACCTTATTCATTATTGTCTTATTTTCTGCTAATAAATATATTCTTCTGTTTAAGAACTGCTTGTTTTTATGTAGGAAAAGTCACCTTCCTAGAAAAAAAATCTGCCAAATGCAAGCTTCTTTCAGATTACTTTGGAAGTTAGGACAAATAAATGGTATATTAACTCAGATATAGATTTTTCAAAACAACAAGCAACAACCACCCTAAAGCCATTATTCTGACCTCTCAGCAGTTACAGGAGTATGTAAGCGAGGGCTTTGTATACCCTGGCCACAGGAATTACTTGAACTCCTGCATCCTTAATCCCCACATTTGGGATCTCCAGGCTGTTCATAGGAATCACCTCAGCTCTTTTCCAGCTGAGCAACAAAAAGGGCCATCTGGCCCAGACAACCCTGGCTATGTCGGAGGAACAGCACAATGGTTTTGCAATATGAACAGAGTGTAAAGAGAGACAGGTTGCAAATTCCTCAGAGCTGGCACAGGGGAAGACCTCTTCATTTGGGAGACAGTGTTAAACAGGCTACTGATGTAACCCTAACTTCTCCTACAACCTCGGTTGCAGCAAGGGTCCAATCTGGAAGCAGCATCCTGCCATGTTAGCAGATGGGCACAAATAAGGCAGCCAAAAGACCAGAGAAAAATGGATGTCACAGAAAGGGAGTTCATCACAACTGAAGGATGTAGACAGCAGTTAACAAGTTCACAGACTGCAGTGGAGAGACATATTTATAACATGACTGCAAACAAACAGGGAACTAGGATTAAGACCTCAGACTACCAGTGTAGAAGAGAGCATTAAAGAGGCTAAGATTGTGGGCAGCCTGGGCTGTAGTGGCCATGCCCTGGTGGAGTTTGTGATGTTGAGGAATAAGGGCATGGCAAAAAGCAGAGTCGGGACCCTGAAATTCAGGAGAGAAGACTTCCAGCTGTTCAAGGAACTACTGGATGGGATCCCCTGGGAAACGGTCCTTAAGGGGATAGGAACAGAACAGACCTGGCAGCTCTTTAAGGACACCTTTCTGAGAGTGCAAGAGCTCTCCATCCTCCAGAAGAGGAATTCAAGCAAAGGAGATGGGTGACTTGCATGGCTGAGCAAGGACCTGCAGCTCAAACTGAAGGAAAAGAGACAAATGTACAGGAAGTGGAAGCAGGGCTGTGTAGCCTGGGAAGAATACAGGGGTGTTGTCCGGATGTGTAGGCATAGGATCAGGAAAGCCAAGGCACAGATGGAGCTGAACTTGGTGAGGGACATGAAAAATAACAAGAAGGGGTTCTACAGGTACATAGGCAGGAGGAGACAGGTCAAGGAGAGTGTTTCCCCTCTGATAAATGAGAAAGGAGAGCTGGCTTCCTCAGACATGGAAAAAGCTGAGGTACTCAATAAGTGCTTTGCCTCAATCTTCATTGGCGATCAGGCTTCCCATGTCTGTCAGGACCCTGAACGGCTAGGTGAGGGTGAGAGGAGCAGAATCCCTCCCACCTAACAGCAGAACAAGTCTGAGACCGCCTCATGACACTGAATGTATATAAGCCTATGGAGCCAGATGGTATGCATCCCAGGGTTCTGACAGAGATGGCTGATGGGGTTTCTGAGCCACTCTCCATCATATTTGAAAAATCATGGCTGTCGGGCGAAGTCCCCGGTGACAGGAAAAAGGGAAACATTACACCTATTTTTAAGAAAGGGAGAAAATAAGACTCAGGCAACTACAGGCCGGTGAGCCTCACCTCTGAGCTTGGGAAGATCATGGAGATCCAACTCAAGATCCAACTCGAAGCTATGTTAAGACACACATGAGACCAAGAGGTGATCTGAGACAGCCAACATGGCTTCACTAAAGGCAGATCTTGCCTGACCAATCTGGTGGCCTTCTATGATGGAGTGACGGCTTCGGTGGACAAAGGAAGGGTGACGGATGTAATTCACTTGGGCTTGTGCAAAGGCTTTGACATGGTCCCTCACCACCTGCTTCTCTCTAAATTGGAGAGGTATGGATTTGAACAATGGACTGCTCAACGGATAAAGAACTGGTTGTCTGGCCACAGCCAAAGGGTTGTGGCCAACAGCTCTATGTCTGGATGGAGGCCGGTCACAAGTGGTGTCCCTCAAGGGTCCGTCTTAGGACTGGTGCTCTTCAACATCTTTATCAGCGACATAGACGAGGGAATTGAGTACACCCTCAGAAATTTGCAGACTACACCAAGCTGAGTGGTGCAGTCGATACAACAAAGGGAAGGGATGCCATCCAGAGGGACCTGGACAGGCTGGAGAAGTGGGCCCATGAGAACCTAATGAGATTCAACAAGGCCAAGTGCAAGGTGTTGCACTTGGGCCGGGGCAATCCCAAGCACAAATACAGGCTGGGAGAAGAATGGATAGAGAGCAGCCCTGCAGAGAAAGACTTGGGGGTCCTGGTGGACAAGAAGCTGGACATGAGCCAGCAGTGTGCGCTTGAAGGCCGACTATGTCCTGGGCTGCATTAACAAAGGGGTGGCCAGCAGGGAGAGGGAGGTGATTGTGCCCCTCTACTCGGCTCTTGTGAGGCCCCATCTGGAGTACTGTGTCCAGGCCTGGGGCCCCCAGCACAAGAAAGACATGGAGCTCTTGGAACGAGTCCAGAGGAGGGCCACAAAGATGATCAGAGGGCTGGAGCACCTCTCCTATGAAGAAAGGTTGAGGGAACTGGGCTTGTTTAGCTTGGAGAAGAGAAGGCTCCGGGGAGACCTCACTGCGGCCTTTCAGTACTTGAAGGGAGCCTGTAAACAGGAGGGGGAGCGACTGTTTACGAGGGTGGATAGTGATAGGACAAGGGGGAATGGTTTTAAACTGAGAGGGGTGATTTATGATATAAGGCAGAAATTTTTCACTCTGAGGGTGGTGAGGCACTGGAACAGGTTGCCCAGAGAAGCTGTGGATGCCCCATCCCTGGAGGCATTCAAGGCCAGGCTGGATGGGGCCCTGGGCAGCCTGCTCTAGTGGTTGGCAACCCTGCCCACAGCAGGAGGTTGAAACTAGATGATCTTTGAGGTCCTTTTCAACCCAGGCCATTCTGATTCTAAGATTCTGTGACTCTCAGCAACAGAAAAGCATGTTTTTGTCGCATGAATCACCAACAGTCATCCACTGTTGTTTGTGAAAGCAGGTTCATTACTCTCTGTGGACAACACCCTGAGTTGTAACAAGAATAGGCTGGAATGAGATACTTTACTGCCCAAGTCAGTGTATTATCCTTGCTGAGACCATATGCAACTCTGTGCTGCCACTCAGCATGAACATAGTCATCAAAATCTTCCTCAAAACCAGCAGAAAAATGCCTGAAACTCCTCAGCTCCAAAAGCTTGTCTCTGCAGCCTCTGCAGCATAACAGAACATTGTTGAGGGCTTCTAACTATGCATAGTAAGAAATATGGTAGAATTAGTCTGTTTGCCAACGGGTGGTGCCTGATCTGCCAATTTCACAGTCAGCTGCTATCTATGGATAATATAAGCTGCTCTCCTGCTGCAGTAATAATACCTTCTAATGAAATTGTAAACTTTGCCACTGAAACACACCTTTGTGTATTTTTATGTGTTTATTAGGAACTGTGAGATTTAATTAGATACAGTGCAAGCATTTTATCTTGTCAGCTTTGCTGACAGAGATCCGAGTTATGCAACTTCATTGGACATAGATGCTCTTCCTAGAGAATTTCTGTTCTGTCCTAGTTGTTAATCCTGCCACTTCTCTGTTTTTTGGTATGTGTACGTTTAGTTGCATATGGGGATTTTGCAACAAAGTCTGCTAGGATAGTTTTTAGTGTAGGTCATATTGGCACCCAATATACTCTTAAGCCTCCTTGTATAAGTACAGCAAGAGAGCCCCCGCCAAAAGCAGATAATGAAGGTGACAAGAACTTTTATTTGAGTGCAAGTTTAATAGTGTTTCAGGGACCAATGCAGACAGGTAACATGGAATTGCTACCTGCAGTGCTCTTCAAAGAGAGGATACAAAAGACTTCAGAATTGTCTAGAGATTAAAGATGAACAATTTGAACATCTGGAAAAAGCCCAATTTCTTAAGGGTTGTTGACTTTCAATTTCTGAGAATCCAGACTTACCAAGATGTTCAAAATGGGTCCCAACGAGTAGAAGAATCCAAGCACTAGTGTCTCTTTTGTCAGTTCGAGCTATATATGTTATCTTGCTATTATATCCTCCCCACTCTTTGAGCCTTTTCTGGCTCCTGCAGCTAAATAGACTGCAGCAAGCATTTCCTACTCTGCTTTTATTTAATAGAATCCATCATTTTCAAAAAGAAAGAGACTTAATCTAACAAAGTGCTTAAGCTTGAGCATGCCTGCAAACATGTAAGTGACTCTGTTGAACTCAAGGAGGACTAGCACATACTTAAAGTCAATACGGAGTGAAGTCTTTTGCTAGATCAGGCCTCACAAGGGCTGCTGATGAGATAGGCTAGGAGATGAATGGTGTTGCTCAGACACATCATACCACTGCCTGTGCAATAGGAAGGTGCAGCTGGAGCTGCTGTTGTTGGGGCAGTTCTCTCTAAAAGGAGATTAGGCATGTAAAGGTAAGTCAACAAAGGATTTGTGTCAATGTGCAGACAGCCTTAGAGGATGAAATAACCTTAAAGATGCCTAGCTTTAGTAGATGGAAACTTGTGCTTATTTACGTCTTAGACTGGATCCACGGGACAACTAAGACCTATCAGGACTGATGCTGCAATACTGCCCTTAGCCTGAAAGCAAGAATCCCTCTGTGGCACCTTTGTTCCCTCCACAGTGCAGGGCAGGGTAAACGTGTCTAGAGGGCTCGCTGCTGAGGTGCTGAGGGTCTTGGCACCTGAAATAGGGTTCAGAGGACCCTAGAGACACCAGAGTTTCCAAAATTACATGCTTCAGTGCCTCCATCCTTTATGGATGGATCCAGTCCCAATGTAACTGACTGTTGGCTTTTTGCTACAAATCTATGTGTTTGTTTCAGTCCTCACCTGGAATGACCGTTGCCAAAACAAGGCAATAACTCAATCTCTGTGTCAAGTCTCTCACTGCTGAGCCCACCAAGAGAAGGTGGCAGCTGTGATTTTTGTAGTTTGTGCTGTGCTAGAAACTGAGTTGCACTTGCTGGCTGACTGGTAAAAACTGGTTTTGCTTGTCGTGAACCTGAGCTATTTTAAAGAGATTACTAATTCAGGAAAGTTTCTGTTGTCCACTACCTCATCCTGTTAGATACTCAGTCACCTCCTAACTATGTAGTTAGTTACTTTTCCCTTCTCAAAACGGCTCGGATACACACTGAGCAGTGGCATCACTTATTAACTTATGTAAAAACTGCACCCGTAATGGGTGATAGCCTAGAAAAAAATCTTACTGACAATAGTACACTGAGATCTTTCTTTAGTTTTTGTAGTGAAAGCTGTTGTTTGGGGAGTCCAGCGTGCCTCACTAAAAACTCAGAGGAGTTAGAGCTTCCTTGCCAGGGCTGGGACTGCAGAGGAGACCTGGGAATGTGCTGCTGCTGTGTGGGCGTAGCAGTCCCTAGACTGGTGGTGAAGTATTACTATTTTAGTCACTGGCAAAGGGGAGGGGAAACAAACAAGAAGAAATTCAAAGAGAAATGTCAAACCACTGTAAGCAACCTGAATTATGCAGCAATCATAGAGGGAAGACCAAGAGACTTGGATAGGAAAATTACTGAAAAATGTATAGCAACATCTGTCTTGTGTCTGCATCAGACTTGAGACAGAGCTGGGAAACCTGTTTAGATGACATGCCAGGTGATACTAAACTGTTCCTTATCCCTCAAAGAAAATAAATATGGAAAAAATGCTGCTCACCCTTTCTCCTTTTCCGCTGCAGTAACCCTTTCAGACTTGCCTATACAGTTTTGCAGGTCTTACAAATTCAGAGGAGGCAGCCCCAGCCCCACCAGCACTGCTGATTCAGCTGGACTGGGAGCTGAGACAGCCAGCAGGTAGCTGCCAAGGGGCAGGCAGCCTGGTGTCAAAAAGGGGGGAGCCGCTCTCCCGTCACCATGAAATATTTCCAACCTGGGTCTAACATCAAAGCCCTGTGCTGTAACAGCGGCCGGCAAGCACGGGAATGGATGGAACATACTGTGAGTGCCAGCTGGCCACAGGGATGCTGCTTTCCTAGCTCGGTTAGAAAATCTCCCCTTTAAGTCCAGACACTGCAGCTCTGAGCACAGAAATGGCTCAGGGAGAGCAGAGAGGTGGTGCCTGCTCTGCCTCTCCCATTTTTTTTTCCATAAAATTAATGAAGGAAAGGCTGTGACAGTGCCTCCTCCTCAACCAGTTCTGCTTTTCTTTTTAGCAACAAACCACCCATACGCTGAAGTGTGAGTTTTGGCCCCCTGAAGGGAGCTGTGCCAGGCTCTCCCAGGGCATGTGTGGGGCACTCAGGCATCCCAGAGGCACGGTGCTCAGTACTATCTGTAAAGAAGCCAGGAAGCGAAACACTGTCCAGATTACATTATTGGAGACAGACATACAGAGCAAAATACATAAGCTAACAGTCTAGTTTTCCAGGACAGTGTCATCACCATCAACCAAGTATTATTTTTAAAAGATACTTCATAAAGGGCTGGATTGAACATCTTTTAAGCATTCTGTGATTTTGACAAAAAATATAAGGTTTGGTGTCCTTCCTTATATTTTAAACTTTTGCTTTTTTAAAATAAATTTTATAAATCTCATTTCATTTTTCTGCCTGAAGTACATTAGTTTCTATGGAAACATTGTGGTCATTTATGTGCATGGTGTTTTCTGACATCCATATGTGGAGTATAAAGACAAGTTATATTACTGTTGTGAAATGTAGGTATCATGGCTCTCTGTGCAAGAAAGAGGACACCTTTAGACTGTTATATAAAAGATGCAAAAGTCCAGATACAAGGAGGCAGCAACGAGCTGAGCTGTGGAATTTAAGACACTCAATACATTGACAGCCACACTGAAGAAAAACATGGAATTCACTTAATATTTCAATTTTGCATATTTGGTGCAATTGTGTAGAGCAACACTGAAACCTCAGTGAATTAACTACCGCAAAGAGTCTAATGATGTAACTCATCCTTCCTGCAACAACATCCAGAACTGCAGAAGGAAAGATAAAGAAACAATCATGCTGTTTCTTCCTTCATGAAAAACAGAAAATTATATTGTAACACAGTGTGTAAATAACGGAACTAAAGCCATTGGCTCTCCAAGTATCTCATTCAGTAACATAAAACGAGCTTCCAGTGAGTGATAATTGTTTCTTACGTTTTAATGAGGCTTTTATGAATCTACGTTTCATATCTTCTGAAGGGTTAGTGAAATCCTCCCTATTTGAAGTTGTTTTAAAAAGCAGTGCTATGGCAGTCGAGGATACTCAGAGAATAAAATTATGACATGCTGGGCATGCTATAGAGATAGGGCACACCCATTACAAATCCTTTGGCTGCTGTGTGTGAAAACTGTAGTTTAGGAGGTAGCACTCTGCTCGCTGAAATTACCCTAACCTTGCTTCTTACACATCTTTTACTTTTGATTCTTAATATTCAGAACCGCAATTTGACTTTTTTTTTTATAATTTCTACCATATAGATCCTCCATCAAGACATGGAAATCAACTTCCTTGAATGTACCTCTCCAACACAAACTGCAATGGGAATATTAACCTCTGATGTACAAATCAAGAGGTGTTACACATATTACCACAATGTTAACAACCAGCAATAAGCTTTAGAGATATGATAGGTGGGTTGAATTAAACCTAGCAAGCAACCGAAACCATGCAGAGTCCTAATATCTAAGAAGATATAACAATATCGGTAATGTTATCACTTATTATGGACTACACAAAAAATACTTTCTCAGACTCCTGCAAGAGATCCTGTGTACTCTTTCTTTTCAAAAATATGCAGATTTCAAATGTATTTGATGAATCCTGCCCCACAGGAAGAAGTCATGTTTTCTCTGAAAACACCATCAGTAGTGACATATGTTTCTCTGTGATCCACGTTTCCTTGTCAGACCACCTTCAAATACCCTTTTAGTGGATTTAGTAAGGGCTGCCAACTCCTGCAGGAGCTTGTGATCAGGAGACAATTGTCTTGATGGCACACGGCAGAACAGCTCAGCAGTTCCCGGACCATTTGCCCCCTCCCCAGCAGAGTGGAGTAGAGCGAAGATCCTGTTTAGCCACATTAGAGGACATGGGCAGGGTTGGGCTCCCAGATGGTTTGACACCATCAGAGCCACTTACATTGAAAGCACATTTTGCCAAATAGTAACAACTTTTTGCAATCTACAGCTCCAGCTGACTTTTTGTCATGTGTGGATTCAGTGTGCTTTAATCCCCAAATTCTCAGCACAAGAGCAAGGCAGGCCCTTGTTACTTCGGGTCAAATTAATGGAAAATAAAAATCTATTGGCATAGTGGCAAATGAATCCAAACTGTTGACAATGTGGGATCCTGGCACTAACAGAATGTCGTGGGTTAAGCAGGACTAATGGCTTTAAACTAAGAGAGGGGAGATTTAGGTTGGATGTTAGATGGAGATTTTTCACTCAGAGGGTGGTGAGACACTGGAACAGGGTGCCCAGAGAAGCTGTGGATGCCCCATCCCTGGAGGTGTTCAAGGCCAGGCTGGATGAGGCTTTGAGCAACCTGGTCTAGTGGAGGGTGTCCCTGCCCATGGCAGGGGGGTTGGAACTCAATGATCTTTAAGTTCCCTTCCAAGCCAAACCATTCTATGATTCTATGGTTCTAGGATCTTACTCCATGTAACATTTCCTCTAAAAACCATCTCCTTTTCCAGTGCAGCTAGGCTAGTGTGATAGGCAGTGGAATTAGATGGGCATATTCCAACAAACAAGCAGAGCCTTCTAAAAATGTGCTACTGCGGAGAGACTTTAAATAGGGGAAATCCTTCCCTTGACTACACCAGACCTTTGTACTCCATCCTCACTCTGATCTCACTAGAGCTGCTCTGCCAATGCCTCCAGGAGCCCAGCTGGTGGAAGGGGTACAGGCAGCCCAGGACAGGCTGGCATGGCCATGCCTTCTGCCCGCCTTCAGCCCTGCGGGCCAGGCACCCACTGCCCCGGGGTGCACCCAGCCCTGGCAGCACCTGAGTGCAATCTCCTGGCCACTGCAACAACATGAAGTAGGAAGCAGAAAACTTTGTTAGGTACAAGTAATTAGTTGCACTGAAATGAGGCCAGAAAACTTAGCCTAATTGTACTTGCCATGGATTGCATGTGAAGTGCATGGTATTACAAATATCTGACTATTTAAACTGTCCTGAGATTTGTGCTGACCAGAGCTACCTAGAAATTCAGTTTTACACTTTTACTGATTCCTGCGTTATTGTTGTTGTTCTTAATAACTTGCAGTTAAAAAGCACTTGAAGATTGGCATTTTATGATATAAATGTACGTGGCCTGTTGTTTCAAGGGCCTGTACTGCAGCCCCTGAATACCCAGTGTCCCTCTCTATGGTGGCAGAGGACAGGATATCTGGGGCAGTTGCAAGACTGTGAAGAGTATTTACCTGCTGATGCCTCAGCACCTTCTGGCCACAGAGCACTTTACATTTACCTGTAGGGTGTGATCCACCTTCTCCAGTGCTGGCTAGCTGCATCGGCCAGGCACTGAGCCCAAGCCCGTCTCTCTGTGGTCAAATGAAGAAAGAGGGGCATTCAGAGGGCAATTTACTTCATCTGTTTTACATGCCATTCCCAGGCAATGAGTTGTTTCCCAAAGGACCATTTCTTTCCTTGCTGACCACAGGAGGAGTCTGAGGGGCTGCCCATCCACTCTCTATGCCTTTAGGAATACTTAAAAACCTGCAGGTTATCAGATAAAGGTCTGTTAGTAAAGAAAATAAAATAACTAGATCTCTTACTTTGAATCAAGCTCAAATCTTACAAACTTGATCCACACATGAAGCCAGAGTCTATATTCAGCCAGTAGCTTTTGGATCCTTGATTAAAATACAGTAAGACGTCAAGAGAAGGGAACTGAAATATAACATTTTGTATTGTTAAAGGGACATATTAGACACTGTAGAAATGTTGGCATAGTCTGGTAATGTAGTTTTCTGTATGCTAAGTAATTACATAAATGGACTTTTTTGTAACTTACACCTGCTGAGAGATATAAATGTAGCTGTGTGGAATTGGAGCTGTCTGTACAGCTTGTTCATGTCCTTTGGTTTCCTTGCAGGCATTGCCTTGATAATATGCCCCATTAGGCCCATATCATATTCTGCACTGAACTGTCATACTCATTGTATTTACATAGAATAATCAGGTTATAATATTTTGTCTGAATAAATAAATAACAAATGCATGCAGAGCACACAGTTTTGACGAATGGGACCCTAAAGAGCTGTGTTACCGACTGTAACACTTCAATTGTCGTTTCCTTTGTTTTCCATGTTAAGTGTTTCAAAAAGGACAGCCTAATAAAAGGACATACCCTCCCCTCTCCGAGATTCTCTAAGCTGTGACATACACATTTGCGTAACACTGTACATGTACATCCGAAGAATAAGAGATGCTCCCTGTGTCCAGACTATCAAATAAACTACTGAAAAATGTGTCCTTTTGCAAATCACCACTAGTCTTCTTCCCACTGTTTTTGAATACTCTTTTCTTCGGATTCCTTTATACCTTGTTAACTATTTGATCAAGCAAATGTAATTCTATCTGGTCATCACAACTACCTCTTCATACTTCAAAGAAATGCGTGCATATTCTTCAGAAAAATTATTTTCCATTATTTCATAGAGTGCTTTATTTTCTTTAATGAGTGGGTGAATAGAACATTCTGTACGAGCATGTAAAAGGCATAGACTGCAGAGGTTTGCTTGCTGTTTTAGCAAAGATGTTTACTAAAGGGGTTTGTTTTTCACATTTTCCTGAGCTAAGAATACAGATTGCCAAGCTGTACTTTCAGGATAAGTAGATTAAAGTACATGGCCACATCTGAAAAGTTCTAGTGCCTGAAACGTCCTTAAAAGTGCTATTTCTTGTTCCTTAAGGAAATCTGGTATTATTTTTCTTATGAGACAGTATACCTATGGATGTTTAAGAAACGGAAACTAGTCTGTGTGTGATGCTTGAGAGGATGCATTCCTTCTCCATAGCACGCAGTGACAGGGAAACAAATTGCCAACACACCCATAGCTTCTGAATTACCTCTTAGGTTGCACAAAGGAAAAATACTGTAAGATGAAGTATCAGTGTCTTACACTATGGGCAAGTATCAGAACACAAACATGCAGTCTATTCTTGAAAACAGTGGCAGCAACCCAGCCGTACAGCTATGCGTGTGCTCAAAGTTATACATGTGAATATTTCTTGTGATTTACAACAAGTGTATGTTTAAGTGTTTTTCCAGATTGGGGCCATAACCTCTGGTCATTCCTGTTGCAAGAGAGTTGCTATCACTCCCTGTCCTCTGCTTCCACGCAAGAATTTGTGCCAGGTGTTGCACATTCATGTCTTTCAAGTTTTGAAGACGAGAGGTTAACCAAAATTAAATTGTGCAAATTAAGCTAGATAGGAAGGAGAGAAAACTGTTATTTGTAGCTGACAGACAATGTGGCTGCACTTCGGGAATGAAACGCAAGTTTAAATAGGAAGCAGCAAGAGGAGATAAGAGAACACAGGTGTGTTGTATGATACCTAGCAATGAAAGCCCTCTGTGATGATATGAGATTAGAGAATTCATTTGGAAAGGGTGAAAATATCTAGACAGTCATGTATTGAACAGTAGTAAAAAATTCATAACTTTTCACCACAAATAATCCTGAAGTTCCCCTCACATTTACCTGACAAAAATTGGACATCTCAGAACTGGAATCTGGCCATGACAGCACAGTTCAGTACAAGTCTAACATTACATCTTTGGAAAGATAGAAGCTTGGGGTGAAATCCAGCTTCTACTGAAAATTACTCTTTCAGCACTGCCTCCCTCAGGACCAAAACCTCTCCTTGGATTTAATGTCACAGTTGAAGGACCATAGCCATAGGTGGGCAGTAGCCCCTGAACCTGCAGGAGCGTGCTGAGGAGCAGGGGACGCAGATCAGATCCACATGGCTGAGACTGCATTGTCGCCCATTTGCAACAACATCCTCAGTGCAGGAGAGCCCATCCTGGGTGAGATTACCCTAAATCAGCTTCTTTTGTCCCCTTGGTAGACACAGAAATGGATTTACCCCTGGGAGCGCTGTGCCTGCAGCAGCAGCAGCATGTGGTTTGTTTTGCAGGTTTCTGTTTCCTCTGGTAGTCTCCTCCCAGGAAAGATATTAAAGCAAACTACTTGTGGAGACTCTGGGGAAGGGACCACATCAGGCTAAGAGAATGGAAACACTGTGTTGCATTATTCCCAGATTTACCAACTGCAAATACCTTTTGGCTTCTTTGGGGCATCTGGGGAGGGACAGCTACAGACTGTCTTTGGAGATTTAATTACCATGAGTGGAACAGTTCATTAATCATACCGTGGAGTCCTTTTTAGCAAATCTAAGACTTGTAAAGTGATACTGAAAAGGTCATGCTGTTTAATGTAGGATAAATAAATGTGATCTTATTTTAGTAAAAGTCAATCATATTTCAGTGTTGTTAACGCAAAGACTGTGTCAAATGCCAGCATCTTTAGCAAGCAGGTTTGTTTATTGTTTTATATATCTCACAGAGAGTAGAAAATGACTTTGCTTGGAAGAAAAGTACCGATAATATGTTAAAATAATATTAACGTCTTTCTCAGATTTATCAGGTTTTCCTATTCCAGGTGACTGAGTTTATAAAAACCAAAGCGAAGAGATCAATAAGAGGGAGCTTGATGTTACGAAGTCTAAGACAGAAGCAAAATACTCAAAGTGCAGAAGCAGCAATACAGCTTGGCAATAAGGTAAATATATATTTATTTACAGAAATATATTGTCATCTATATTATGATATTATACAGTGAGTTGAAATGTGCATAACAGGTAACCAAAAAGGGAGAATTTATTAATAAATTTATTAATTCATTCCTTATTCTCTTTCAAAAATCTAACTGTATGACTGAATATTTAATATGGAATATTCAAGGCGCATGTGGTACAAACTTTTTAATAAGGTTTTAAAATAACTGATTCTGAATGCCCAGCCTAATTATCAGACTGGTCAGCTCAATATACCAGCTACAAATTGCTTTTGATAGCAAGTTGCCAAACTAAACAACTCCAGAAAACCAGAACAGATGCTCTCTGGGATAAACAATCTGGATCATTTTTGTAATTACGCATTTGCATGAGAACCATATCACTCTGTAGAATAAAGTATTTTTCAGAGTGCATTCTTTGTTAGTCATTAAGCCAAGTGACCCGAGCGGCTCTGATGACGGGGTTTTGGGCCTTCCTGTTCTACAATATTCACTTCAGTGAGCTCCTTAATTATTCAGTTAACCTGTAAAAGATAAAAAGGGCAAACAAAGCCTAGGCAGTTAGCCTGTATCTAACGTGAATAGAGGGAATTCTTTTTAAGAAGCCAGGAAGCTTAATGCTCATCTCAATAGATTAGAAAATCCTCATCTAAAAATTTTATGAGAACTGGTTTCTCTCAAAATCCACTAAAGGAAAGTAAATAATGTGTGTGAAAAATTAAACCGTACAGCAAGCAACAGCATATTAAAAAAAAGGCTCTACTACTCTGACTACTTTTTCTTCCAGAAGCACATGCATAACATGGGTAATCACAAATTTCCCAGGCCTGCTGTACTTAGATCAGTCTCTGTTTTTGTCCATATGGGTAAATCCCACCATAAGATAGCAGTGTGACCTGTACTAACCAGCAGTAAACTTACTTTCCCATAAATTATCTCTGATATTCTGCTATCTAATAGGTAGATGCAGGAAGATGGTAGAGAGAGAAGAAAAAGGAGATAAGCAAAGATAAAATATATAGCTAGGGACCTATAACAAAGATTTAAAGCTCGTGAGGCTTGATAGTCACAGCAGTTTCTCCTTGTTGATTTCAATCTAAGAAAACATTTTGCAAATGTTAAAATCTAGGGACATTCCTACAGTAATGTATTTAATTGCTAAAAGGGTACAATGTTCAGTTGCTTTCTATTAAAAACCTGTTATGTGCTTTGCCCCTGTGAGACATTTATTCTCTTATTTATGTATTCTCTTATTGAAATGTCTGCTTTCATGTTTTATCAATATGACATCAAAAATACATTCCAAAGTTGTGGGTGTTTAGTTTGAGATAGTTTTCAAAAAGGTCAGATTCAGAAAGTGGCAACAATATTTCATCTGGAAATACTGAGAAATGTGGATAATCCAAAATTTGACCATTTCTAGAAAAGTAAGTTTGTTTCCTGATGTGAAAATACAAAAATGTAAAACAGTTTGTTTTGTAGAAACTATAACAACTTGAGAGTTCAAAGAAATAAAATATTTTAAATTCTATATATTAGATTTAAACAAAATTTGAAAATTATCAGACATTTACAGTCATTTCTTCATTCTATGGATCTCTCATATTTTTTTCTTTGTCTTACATTCCTTGCCCACCCATCACTGGAGTAAGTGAAGAAATCAAAATTAAAAGAGGAGGAGGAGGAGAAATACTTTTCCTTACTTCCCACTGGAAAAAAAGTTAATTTCCATTTTAGGTTTTTAGCATATTCTTTTTGTTAGTTATAGAAAACTAATATAGTTGAAGATTTAAAATGTTGCTTTTATTTATGCAGAGCTCTACTTTTCATTCACATGTCCATCTGGGGAGGGGAGGTGGGGAGAATGAGGGAACATAACTATTTGCCATTATTTCCATGTAAAAGTTTCAAACATTATAAAAATATTTTCCTGATTTTTCTGGAAGTGGTATTCCCCACAGAACACTGATATCACAATCTTTTTGAAGTATTCTCATTTAAGATGCCAGACCTTTCAGCTAACACTTTTAACGAGTTTGAAGGTGTTAGCTTTCATGCATAACATTTACTGAATTACCACAATTCAGGATTACATCCACTGAAGACTTCAGGGACTTGAAATGAGATTACAATACACGTTAACCACTTAAGAGCAGTAGTGTGGTCCTGAAGCTCTCAGACAGCCATTGCCCAGCCCGGTGGGTAGCCACTGCTGGAGCTTTTCCCCAGCACCTTTTCGGTACCGCTGAACCCATGCCTGCAGAACGGTTCCACTGGTGGATGCTGCAGGTCAGGGATCTACCCAGGCTCAAACCACTTCAGGTTGTTTTAGTTCGTGGCTCCTGCTAGCAGGGAGGTCTTCACCATCCTCTATTTCTGGTCAAAAAAAAGGTCTGAAATCAGATGTACCCCAGGGGCCTGGGTTTGAAGTGATTCACGGTGGGGATTTAAACTGGGTTTGCACTGAAGAGGAAGCCAGGTCCTGCCCCCCGGTGAGCACTGAAGCAGTCATGCTGGAAAGCCCTTCCTTTTCTCTCGCCTGAGCTTCAAAGGAAGCAAAGAAACCAACCTCAACCCGTGTCAGCAATTAGCAGATTCCACCCCTATCTAACCTAATGACCTCTGCATGCTCAAGGTGAGCATTCTCAGCAGCATGAGAACTGGGCTTTGTGGCCCCACGACCTGAAATGCAGGCTGTCCCCATGGGAGCCCGGGATCTCTGTTTGGGGTCTCCCTGGCTAATTCAGCATCACACATATCAGAAAATCCCCATGCATTCCCCTGTGCCCACAGCAAAGCCAGGCTGTGTCAATCATAAAATCATAGAATGGTTTGGGTTGGAAGAGACCTTAAAGATGGTCTAGTTCCTAGTTCCAACCCCCCTTCCATGAGCAGGGACACCTCCCACCAGACCAGGTTGCCCAAAGCCTCATCCAGCCTGGCCTTGAACACCTCCAGAGATGGGGCATCCACAGCTTCCCTGGGCAACCTGTTCCAGTGCCTCACCACCCTCACAGTGAAAAATTTCTAAATCCACCCTCTTTCAGCTTAAAACTGTTACCCCTCATCCTATCACTCCACTCTGTGAGGAAGAGTCCCTCCCCATCTCTCCTGTAGCCCCCTGTAAGTACTGGAAGGCCACTATAAGGTCTCCCTGGAGCCTTCTCTTCTCCAGGCTGAACAACCCCAACTCTCTCAGCCTGTCCTCATAGGGGAGGTGCTCCAGCCCTCTGACCATCTTTGTGCCCCTCCTCTGGACTCACTCCAACAGGTCCATGTCCTTCGTATGTTGGGGCCCCAGAGCTGGATGCAGCACTCCCTGTTTGGACTGACATGTGGGGCTGTCTTGCAGACTGGCTCTTCAGTGAGCAGGGCTTACAGCAGGATGGCCCTGGTGTTAGTTTGTTCTCCTTTGATACAGCAGCTCCAGTTATCTTTCCTCTTTCTGCTTAAGTAATGTGTCAGACTCAGTGGCAGAAGCCAGGCCTGCTAGGAAAGGAATATCTGTCAAATCACTTCTGTTAGTTTAGTCCTAAAATACATACAAATAAGATTTTTAATGATGTAAAAGGTCTTTGTTAGACATATGTTAAAAAGTATGAACTGCCTTCACCACACACACAAATCAGAGTTTTTAGTATTTTATGAGCTCAGTTAGTTTCAGGTCTGTGTGAAAATGCAGCTTTGTTCTTTGTGAACTACACAGCATAAATAACCAAACTGATTATTCAGGGAGAAGTCTGAAGGTGCAAGCAAAAGAAGTAGAAAAGAAAAGCTACACAAATATGGAGTATGTCTTTTTAATATCATCCGTATCCACAGTGGTGCATCAGGTAAAAAACTTCTAAGAAGCTTCTGTATGAAAAATAAATAAAGAATAGTGAACATATATTAGAGGGTATATTTCAGTCTTAACTCCTATCCTTAAAGAAATTAAAACTTTCCAACAACCATCCTCAACACCTTTCCATAAATTTAACATAAACATTCCCCCTCCATTTAGATTTAGGAGGGCATCAGAGCTTCTCTACTGCTAAAAAAATTCATTGCCCACATATGCTGGAAATTAATCTCTTCCATAGATTTTCTTTTCACCTGCTGCACTTGGTATACCAAGGTATCAATGTTCTTCAACAGCAGGACTTGAACAGCCCTGCAATGTGGCATCACTGTTGCCAGTATCTGGCCATGGTTTTTTGTGCTGGGTTTGCCAGACCTCAGTGCTGAAGCCTGTCTGGCTTGCCCGCAGCTTCACTTTAACTTGCTTTCGCTGTAACTGCAGTTTTTTCTTCTGACAGGTGCCTGTGGCTTATTTGGTTTATTTTGCCTATGGCTGTACAGGACCACCGTAGTTTTGTGGCTGCACAGTAGCAATGCAGCAGGAGAAGCAGGACCCCAGGGGGACAGCGGAGGCTCTGGGACATGCAGATGCAGGGTGTGGTGTAGGGGAGTTCCAGCACCAGGTGACGGGAGATGGCGCACAGTTTTGGCACTGGAGACCTCACAGCTATAAACAACTCACCAGTGTCAGGTAAAGAAATGCAGACCTGGAGCTGGACGAAACTGGTTTTAGGGGGATCAAAAATAAAAAAGAAATAGTATCTGATTTTCGTAAAAGGCTCTATACTTAGTAAATCCAGATCTGATGTGGAGCTCAGATCAATTAAGAAAGAGCGGAGAAATAAAAGTATGTTAGCCAACATGTTAAAGTGAACCTAAATAGATCCTAAGGTTAGGAAGAAGCAAGTGTCAACAAGAATATCAAATCCCTCCTGGTGGAGAACTACAGATGCCAACAACATCCCATAACACCCCCAACTCCAATCCCTGAGCAAAAGCAGCAGCCCTCGGACACAGGGGAAACAGGGAAGGGAGAGCACTACACCAGGAGAAGGGGTAGAAAAAAAAGGTATGAATGCCACAGTTTTATCTGTATTATTATTACTACTACGATTGAAACTGACTCTTATGAATTTTAACCTGAAACTGGTACAAACTGAAGTTTCAACTGCGTTTCACAAAACCAAAAGGAAATCAAAAGATCAGATTTCCAGGTGGTGTATGCAGGCTTTTGCTTTTTGGTTTTGTGGAAAAAGTGGAGTCCTGATTTCAGACTCCGTTTCTGGGACACGTGGCTTCCTTGAACATCGGAGGTCTGGAAGGATAATAACACTTACTTAAGGGTAAAATCTTGCTCCCTCTGAAGTTAGTGGGAATTTTGCCACTCACTCACCTGAGGAAATTTTAGCCAAAGCAAAATCTTCACCCAGAGAAGACCAGGAGGTGATCACAATGGGTCACAGCTATGTGCTCAAGTTTGAACCCACTGCTGAGACTGAGCATCACTACCCTCCCCTGTGCACTGCTGGAAGTGAAAGTATGGACACAGTCTGCGGAAGTATTATGGCAACACACAGTAAACTGGAGATGTTGTCTGTGGGATTTTCCAGCTGCAGTGTTGAGACACATATGGGTGCATTACCTCAGCTGATGCTATAAAGCACATTAAAAATCAAAAAGCAAAAAAACCCACAAAACACAAAAACAAATAAAGAAAACTCCCAGACAACCAACCAGAAAACAAAGAAAAAAACCCAAACCAAGAGGAACATGCAGCTGTGATTAAGGAAAATGAGTTTTGATGCTCCAAAATAACATTATTAGAGTTACGACTAACTGGAATGCCTAGAAGAGAAAGTATGGACAGCTGTACTACAGCAGAAAACATCCACTAGGTATGTATGTATACATATACATCTCATTAATTTCCTTTAGGTTGTGTGATATGCAGGAGTAACTTTGATTTAATTAAGCTTCAGGTTAAAATACGTACACACGAGCACGTATACCTAAGGACACTTCATAATTTTTAACCATAAGCATAATATTTTAGTTTCCATACAAAATATATAGAAAACCAAGAAGAAGAGAATATGGATGACCTCCTCAAACTAGGTACACTTCATACACCCAGGAATCTGGGGGATAACTGGTGATTTTGGATGCCCAAAGTATGTGGCTCTGTACAATGGTCTCCTGACTTCTGCTGAAGCACACACGTGCCCAGCATTACTTTTCTTGCTTTGACACATTTCTCTGGGTTTGTGTGCTTACGCACATAGAGTGTGGACTCTATTTACTCAACCTTAGATTTTCCTGAGAAATTAAACATAGGGGTCTGACTTACTCGCTTTCAGATCATTTCATAGCATGTTGAAAGACACAGCTATTTCCAGAGGGCAATTCCTCTTCCTCCAAGATAGATCTTTAAGACAAATCATCATCTACAAATGCCTGCTTCTCTTAACTGGGCTATGAAGGTGACCAGCTCGGCCTGAGATGACTAAAAGTTTGCTTACTTAAGCCTAAGCAAGAGTCTGTATGTGTAGGCACACAATGTTTGTTTCTCAGTTCTTGCCTGTATCTAATCCAGAGGTCGTAAAACAATATCATGTGCTGTGTACAGCTGTAAAGACTGCTGTGACTTGGACTGTTTGGCGTTCTGTATCTATTAAGTTTTGAATTTTATAGACTGATTGCTGAAGTATTTGGAAACTACTTTTTTAAAAAAACAACTTCTCTGGAGTCCCAGAGAAGACTCATGTTCTGAATTTCTGTGAGAAACTTCAAATCTATTAAAAAGCATTTGTGTGATAATCACACGCAAATCAATCCTAAATAAGGTATGTAATATATTAGAGCTGGAATAATATTAATATTAAAAACCCCTCCAACACATGAACCTTTCAGTGGAAAATAGATCCTGTGATCAGTCAGAATTTTTAATGATGATTTTAGTTTCCATTGATGTTTTTAATTACCTTTTCATTCTTAAATTAACATCTGAATGTTTTCATAAATAAAAAATCTAATTATCTGTGCTATGAAAAGCAGAGAAGAGACTCAAACCTTTTCAAATGGTCATTCTAATAGCATTATATTAGCATGCTTTTAACACTCATTCATTTTTGACAAATTTACTATGATGTCTGTGTTGTACCATTGCACCAGCCATGGGGCGATTCCCATTGCTAAGCACTTTAAATACAACAGTAAACTTAATATAGTGGAAAAACCTCAGAATCTCTGATTGGGAAGCTCATTTTATGGAGTAATTCAGGACAGGGGAGCTGAGCTCAGGAATAACCTTGGGACTGCTGCTTCCCTGCCAGATGGAAAACCTCAGGGGTGACACATTTGGTTCCCAAAGGGGAAGGATGCTCGCCCCTTTGACAGCCCATCCACTCCACACCGACTACATCAGCCTCGGGGGAGATGACAGCTCCTGCCATCCCGCCAGAGGAAAGGTTGTTGCAGTGGAGGAAGAAATATCAGGGCTGTGTTTGTGCACAACAGGAAGGCAATGAGCAATGTTAGGAGCTGCTGGAGGCAGCAGCCTGAGAGAGGCGAGGCTGCAGCAGCTCCACACAGCTCCCCAGGTCTGGCCAGCAGCCAGGCAGAGTGGGTGATCCCAGTGGGCACATGCATAAATACGTCTACAACACACATATATGTACAAAGACAGACACATAGATAAGCACGGACTGAAAAGCTCTGCACTTGTGCAAAGACAGAGAGTGCCAATGGCCTCATCCTGTTCCCCTCTCCGCCTGATCAGGATGAAAGCCCAGCAGGGCAAAATTTATATACGTAGGGATCCCTCAGTACTCAGACCTACATAAACACACAGGCACATGAAGACACACATATGCACTATGGATCCCTCCAGTAATGGGCCTTGGGTACCCAGTGCACCCAGAAGCTGTTCCGTGGCTCCCGTGGGTGCCCCGTTGTCTCATGTTCAGACACATGGCTCTTTCTTGTAGCTGGTTCAGATTTAGCACTTAGCAGTAGTCAACTCCCAGACCCCACTATCTCTCCAGTAACCAGCTTGTACTCCACGGCCCCTCCAGTAGCCAATGCGCCTCTGGTCTCTACAGTATCCAGCTCAGACCTGTGACTGTGCCTATACTTGGCTCCCAAATCTTTATCTGGCTCGCTGGCTATCTTGATGTTTGCTAGCAATCGCAGCAAGACACACACCCTCATGTGCTCTACTTGTGGCAGCACAGACACGATCCCTCTGACCCATGGTCCTGCTCCAGTTGCTGGGACTCAGACCCCCACATACACACACTTGCACACAGAATAGAGTGCCCTTCGCCCATGAAAACAGTCAGAAATGGAGTCTGACAAGGAGAAAAAACAGTCTGCACTGCCCAGCATCTGCTGACCTCCAGCTCACCCCGTTTATTCCTTTTCCCTCTACTTTCACATGTTTAGTCCTCCCCAAACCATGACACCCCTCTTCCCTGCCTTTGGTTCCTTCCCTGAATGTCTTATAATAAGTTTTGCGTAATCCCCATATGTTCTTCCCCTGAATCCCCTGAGTGCCATCCCACCACAGGTGGTACCTACTTCAGTCTGTAAGAGTCTCTGGAGAGCCTCTCCCAGGTCCCCTAGTGAGGGATGTCTCCCAAACTGTGGGGATGGTCACATCCTGTGACAGCCTGGGGAGGGGTGGGCACCGGAGCACCTTTCTCTGCTGAGGTTACTGCCCCTACCCTCCAGCTGCCCATGGGCCTCTGTGCTCCTTAATGTGTGGGGAGACGAGCCTTTAATCACATAAGCCAACAAACACATACCAAATTAATTCTGGATAAATTAAAACATTAGGAGCAACTCTCCAGAGAAGCAGGAAGCACTGACCCTGTGGCACGGTACCTACTTCACTAATCAGGGAGAAGTTGGCTTAACAGAGACACATACATTAGAGCAAGGATGATGGAAAAGTTCCTTCCCTTCTTTTTCCTTGGATATTTCTTCTTATTGCTTCCTCATTTTTAATTCTGCTCTTGCATGTCCAAATTCTGCATTTTTTCCTTCCTTGTTGCTACCCTTCCAAACCAATGTAACCAAGGCTAGCTCTTGGACTTCATTCCTTTCCTGTACCTGTTAGCGGGGTCAATGTCACCAAGCACAGACACTGCAAGCCTAAGTGCCACGTGAGCCTTGGGGCCACACAGTTTCTCTTGGTATCCCATCATATCTACAAAATGACTTGACAGTAGTGGGAAGCTAAGGATTTAGAAAGGTGCGATACCTGGTACCAAACTCAAAGTTTAACTCTGCAAGTGGACACAGGCATTTGTGGGTGTCGTTAGTTCAAAGCACCCCTGGTCTGGTCCCGGGCTGCAAACTCACCTCCAGCCAGAGGGCATCAGTTGTGTCACTGGAGCCCCTCTTCTGGTGTATTTTTGTCCAGAAGTTTTTTTTACTCAAAGATCAGTTTACAATAAGAGTCAAAGCATGACAAGTGAGGACAATCAGGAAACTCCGTTCAGCAGTGTGCTCTTGCTGTGTACAGAAACGTGGTGGTAGAGGTACCTTCAGTCAGATTGAAAGAAAACAGAAGAAGGTATCTAACTTTAAAAAGAAAAAAAATAGAGAGAGCGTGTCATTTGGCACACAGGAGCACACTTAATGCGTTCCTAAAGTTAGAGTTAGTCCAAAGAAAACCTAAAATCTGTATAGTGTGTGGGACCTACTCCCAGCTCCAAAGGGCTTCCTCTGTGCGGAGCACATCGACACACTGCACTGCCTGCTAACAGACATACCCTGTGTGAGGTGCAGGCAGCCCAACCTGCTCCAGTCTCACTGGCACTGCCTTCCCTGGGGGGGGCCCAGAGCCAAGCATCCTCAGAAGTGTGTTGTTTTGGGGAGATCTAGTAGGTTCATGCCAAATGAGTCTGAGAGTGGTCTAATATGGATGATTAAAGGAAAGGAGCTGGGCAGTTAAGTTATTTGACAGCATAGATGTACCTGATGGAGTTACTACTGTCTGGGGAAAAAATTACTTATTCACCTATATATAGTAATTAATATATTTCTGTTGGAGAGCTAGTATGTCTTATTTATTACTTTGAAAGTAGAAGTATTTCATCTTGTGTATTTGTTAAGCAACTGTTACAGCAATTTTAGTGCAGTTACAGTTAGCAATGGATTCCATATTAGTTTATAAACAAGGAATGGTAGCTGTAAAAGTAGCATACTATAGGCTCCCTGAACTGACTGAAAAATTGTAGACCATGCCTATTATGAAGGCACGTAGGAAAGTTAATCAAATAAAGCTGGAATGTAAGTATGCCTAAACTGCAGGTTGATAAACGCCATATGGGTGCTCTTATGCAGGAATAAAATGGCTTTCATTTTCTGTAGCCTAATTCTGTTTAAATCGTTGCAAACTCCAGCCTCTTTATTCTGAGTGAAAACACATGTTTGAGGGGTTTAACATGCTTGAATTTATGCCTGTTAACTTCACCACTTGATTATCCATAACTTTCCCAAGTCTCCCACCCAAACTTGCAATTAAAACAAGTTATTGCTCCTACTTATATGCAAAGTGTCTAAGCAAGCCTGCTCCATGCCAGCTGCTTGTCACCCAAGTGGAGCTCCTTTCCTGAACGTTTGCGTGTGTTTTAAGAAGTTAAACTCCCAAAGAGAGAAAGGGAACTAATTGAAAGAGTTCAAATAAATCTGCCCCCTTTCCATGCACCTTTTCTGAATTTGTCCCAAACTGCACCAGCTTCTTTCTCTTACATGAAAAAGATCCAAGAATGGCAATGTACATCGAAAAAGACCACGCCAGACTAAAACTGATGTCAAGCTTTAGTAAGAGTGCTGCTTTCCCACCCTCGCTTCTACGTAATTCCTCAGGAAGACAAGCTACGAGTTTTTCTGTTGCACCTTACCTACAAAATACCCTTCAATATTCAGAGGAGAAATACTTCTCGATAGACCGTTTCTGATTGAATTTTAATGTTTAGCATTGTATCATAGTTCTTACCATTTAAAAATATGGAAAGCAATAAAAAGAAAAAAGGAAAAAAAAAAGGAACAGCAACAAATGCAAACTGATTCATAGCTGAGGTACCAGCCTATGGCCCAAACTGTCTGGCATGCTTTGATGTACAGGATGATGAGAAAAATCTCATAACAGCTATTTCATTTGAGTGCTCCTAAATAGGGCAAGACTATTCAGAGGATGTGCATCACCACTAAATAATTCACTCATTGCAGGTCTTGTTCTGTGGAGCACAAAGGTAACACTGCCATGCTGGTGCAGACCTGGTTCCCCACCTGTGACAGAAGTGCTACTGGCATCCCACAAACCACTTCCAAGGCCATAACCAGGCAGCCTCCACCTTCCTATATGGATGCTAATTTGAATTACTCAGGAACTGCCTGTTCAAAGGCTGCTGCTCCTGGCTGTTTATGCAGGCATCCAACCCCATTACTACCTGCCTGCCTTGAGGGATCCCATCTGCTGCCACTGGTGACCCTATTTGCAAACACTTGGGGTTTGAGAGATGGAGGTGGTGGGAGGGTGGGCTCTGAGGTTGATGCCCCAGTGTAAGATACGTGGTAGGAGATGTAGACAGCAGGGGCAGAGCCAATATTCGGTGTTACCACCAGTGACAATCTGTATGTGAGCAGCCCTACCATACAGCAATGATTGCAGAGTGCCTTTGAGTGACTTCTTAGAAAATAATTTAGAGGTGAATGATAACATCTATACCTCTATATGACTCTGGTTGCTATGCAGCTCCGTATTTTCATTGTCTTTAAGGAAGTTTTACATTCGCTGTGTAATCTAGAGGAGAAAAAATCCAAACCTGTCTCCTTCAGGTGGAAAAGTCTAAGCTCCATGGATACCGTTGCTATAATGCATCTTCATAACTCTGCAGCTGGATTCTAGGTTCCCTATGAAAACAGACCTTTGATGAGAAAATCTGACTTTTTTGGAAGGTCTAGAATTATACCAAGAAAATTACAGAATATTAGAATTAAATCAAGAAAAGCACAGAGTGGCTTCACTTTTGTTATATAATCCCCTAGATTTCATTACTAAACCTTGCATCTCATAGTAAGTTTAGATTATTTAATATAAGCATATAAAACATCTTAAACTGTGCCAAGGTGTTGTGGATAGCCTCAAATTCAACTTCTAAGGAAAAGCAAATATGGGGGAAGTTATGTAAGAAAGCAAGCACCCACTTTCTGCACATTTTCTAATCAAGAGCCTGGGAGAGAAGGCAAAAATGTGAAAAGAGCTGAGACAGAGAATGAAGAGTTTAAAATATTTGCCATGATATGAAATATTTGGAAAAAGTAAAGACTTGTGAGAGTTCAGAAGTGTTGCATATCTTCCTTCTTTATTTTTAGATTTCTATACACTCCTGAGGATCTGAAAAACTTATAAAAGCTAAGACTACTTGAAAATAGAACCATTCTATGATTCTATGAAAACACTGGCTACTTAATGTATACTTGCTGCATACTCTAGCTAATACACTGGACAAATAGATATACTTAATTTGTGAGGGAATCAAAATTTTAGGGGGGCCCTAAGCGACTAAATCTGAATTTCACCCTGAGTAGAGGCAGCCACATGCACTTCCCTCCCGACTCCTGGTTCCCCTTGCAGCACGGAGACATGGATGGGACAGCAAAAAGCAAAAGCATGAAGACATCCCAACAGCTGCAGAGAATAGACAGTTAATGATATGGCTCAATAATTCACAGCCATCCTCTCCTGCCCAGCCCCAGGCGCAGGAGGGGTGGGTTGCATAGCCTTTCTTCATGAGAGCAGTGAGGGTTTGGGTGCTCCTGTACAGCATCCCCCACCGATAGGAGCCAGCTGCCTGGATGCCACACTGAGTCCAGCTTCCAAGAGAGGGGCAGCTGCGGGGGGCTTTCTGCCCTGAGCATGCCAGCACAGCCCCCTTGCTCACCCTCTCTGTCCTCCAGTAAGTTGGGGCACCTTCTTGTTTTGTTGGGTTTCTCACTGTACCGAATCCCATGAGATGAAAAATCTCAAGAGTGTTGTGGGACAGTCTTTTGGGAACGTCTCTGGGAGTTATGGGCTTTCTTTCTGAAATGTCCGAAAGGGAAAAAGAGCCTTGTGGTTACGAGGCTGGGAGCCAGGATTTTGGGGCTGCCACCTGTGTGTGCCCCACAGGTTGCTTAGACTTTGTGTGCTGTATTTTCCACCTCCACAAGAAGAGGACTGTAAATATTTCAGAGGAAGATTATACATTTTCTTGTACTAATACTGATACTGCCTGAGACCCCTGAATGACAGATGCTATATAAATACGAAGGCAGCGACAGGTGGTTATATCAAGCACCAAGACAAATAGAGTGGAAAAGCTTTTAACGGCTAAGCCCAAATATGCACACGTGCATGCACGCAGGAAAGGAAAATCTCAGCTCGCTTGAGACATCAGTGTACTTCTCGAGAGTAGTAGATGGGAATTAACAGAGTTACCCACATGAATAACATGAAGCAAGAAGACGAAACAGTTAAATGAGTCTGCCTGCTCCGTTCTGTGGCAGAAACATAAACTACATGCTGTCTGCATTCAAACGACACGTTAAAAGATTTGATGCATGAATTTGGATATGTGGTTATGGAAGAATGCTTCTGGGGTACAGGAATGTTAATTCACTGGTCAGTCCTTCCCCAACACAGCATTTAAAAAAATTAACCTTCCCCCAGTACCAACTTCCTACTGAATATGTGATTTAAAAATGTTAATTTCATGAATTTTTCAACTCTTGCAAACTACTATGAGTAACCTGAATTGGGTACAAATGTACATAATCCTTTTTTACAGTCTTACATAATTTTCTCTGATGCTTTGAGCTCCTCTAAGTAGCCACTTGACTACAAATTATTACACACTTGACTTTTCATAAGTAAAGAGTAAATAGCTTGAGATATTTTGAAGCTTTATTCAAAGCATGAGCAGTGTGCACACTGTATTAATGTCAGTGGAAAACTAACCTTTGAAAAACTCCACTGTTTTCTCACCATAAATGTTCTCTTTCTTCTTTTTACTCTCTGAAAACAAAACAAGAGAAGAATATGTAACCTTATGGTTATACCACTGTTTGCGCAGTGTTTTGATATGTGTTTTTCTGTTGCAGTTGTTGCTTTAGAAAGAGCTGATGTGACTTACAGAGATTTCTGACGCATCATGATGAAATGAACTAATTGACTTTTAGGAGAAAAAGAGCAGAACAATATATTCTAGTACTATACATCTTTTTTCCGGGCAGAAAGGTCATGATGACAAAGTAACAAAATTGGAAAATGATACAAGTTTCAAAAACATTAAAAAACTCCATTGCTCTTGTCTTTGACAAGCTTATGACAAAGATGAGACTGAAAAAAACCCCTGCAGATACTCGATATTAATAGGCAGTGATGAACGACAAGGTTCCTGCTCTCTCCTCAGGTGCAAGGGTGTTCCGGGGAAAGCAACACTACCCAAGTCGATATATTAAATTCCATCTTCCATTCACTTAATGCTCACTTGCTTGGTGCTTTGAAGTTAATGGAGGTATTCTGGAGTTAATTGGGTTTAACTCAGAGGAAAACTGGACCCACTAGAATGAGCGGCAACACAAAAGGCTTTGGAAGCAGGGCTGCAATGCTGGTCAGAGAGGTTAACAGTGCAGAGGAAAAGGACTTCCTAGAATGAAAGAAGGGCAGGAGGGTGATGCAGAGGAAACTTGTCCACTCCTTTGAACCGGCAGCTGTATCACACGCTATGATATGGAGGCACTCAGCACCACTCTCCACCGGTTCCAATCACGTATCTCCTCAACTCTTCATCAAAACAGTGATGTATACGAGCTACGATGAACAAAAGAGAACTGTCTAGGTGGTTAGTACAGGTCTGAGCAGATGTGGGATAATGGTTACCAAGATCAGAACTAGTTACTCGTGCCTGATGCCTCACATTTATACATGCAACTGAGCTAAAAAAAATAGATCCAGAAAATAGCATGTTATTGCATGTTATTTAAAAATCTCTCTCCAAGTAAAAGATTACATCAATTCTAGCATCTCATAGTAACATTGGATCAGTTGGTCAAAATAATTTTTATGATCTTAAACCAAGAATGATGCCACCAGCTACACCCTAAATTCCTTCCATGGTTACTGTGTGCATTTGCACAGTAATTGCATTTACAATACTGTATGCAAACCCATATAAAGCTCCCCAAATAAAATTCATCCCTAAGACTTTTGTATCCTTCAAATACATGCATATTAACCAGCAAGGTTTTATCTTTCACATACTGACTCATTTCCTTCTTCAGTAAATGATTACTGTGTAACCCACTGAGTTTCTCTGGGATTGTTGGCAGCGATAAGAAAGATGTCCTGTACTAACAATACGACAGGTGCAAAGGAAATTGGGATACATTCACGTTGCTTTATACATTTGTGAAGAATTTAGCCTGTAATTACTGGAAATGGTGACGATTTTTGGTAGAGTGCAGAAGGATGTATCAGATGTAAAACCTGCTTAACATTTTCCCCTGTTGAGCCGTTACTTTTTCTCTCCTGGACTGAAAGGAAAAAACCGGGTGATTTGTAATTTTTCAAATACATCACATTGAGTTCATCTTAGATCCATTGCTAGCATTGCCAGCAGGGAGTACATTTCCTCTTGATATGAACTGTGGATGAAGGCCATAGTTTTGGTTATCCAAGGCATATTGCATGCTCTTGCTTAGCAAATACTGCTGCTTGCTGCCAAAGCTCTTTCATCAAAACAAAGACGCATCATGGTCACTTAGGCCATGATGACGATTCAAGTCATCCTAAAACTACCTCAGAAGCCTGGAGAAGCACTTGTGCCTTCTTCTCTACAGACTTTGGCTGTGAAATCACACAGGCGGCTTTCCTCTTCTCTTTGGCACCTGAGCGTAACTGCTAGGATGCTATAGCCGCAGATGGGTCTAAGTACCTGCAGTGTGAAGGTGACACACAGTAGGCAGATATAAAACAAGGGGGCTGAGTGGGCAAGCAAGGACTAAAAAGGCTTTTGTCCCTTGCACCATCACCATCTGGCACAGCGTGTCACTTGCATCAAATGAAGAGATCTGGTCAGGTGGCTCTGGATCTTCTGTAGGTAGACTGCACAAGGTTCTGAAATGTTACCTTCAGATAAGGGTTTCAGTGAGGGTTTTGAGCTGTAGAATCATCATGAACTTTTCATTCCTACTGGGTTTTCCAGTAGTCAAGATTACTAGAAAAATATTTTTCATCTGGGGATGGTAGGAGACCAAGTCCATAGCTGCCATATGCAATTTGGTTCTGACCATTGCTGACTTCCAGAGTGGACAGATGCAATCCAGTCAGCTCAGAGACTGCTTCAAATCTGGAGGTGAAAATGTAAAATTCAGGCTGGTTCAAGTGACAGCAGCTGACCTGCAAAGAAAGGGAAAGTGTGAAAATAAATCATTGTGGTGCCTCCAGACTCTGACCTGACCTTCACCAGTCATAGAATCATAGAATCATAGAATGTTTGGGTTGGAAAGGACCTTAAAGATCATCAAGTTCCAACCCCCCTGCCATGGGCAGGGACACCCTCCACTAGACCAGGTTGCTCAAAGCCTCATCCAGCCTGGCCTTGAACACCTCCAGGGATGGGGCATCCACAGATTCCCTGGGCAACCTGTTCCAGTGCCTCACCACCCTCACAGTGAAAAATTTCTTCCTAATGTCTAGTCTAAATTTACCCTCTTTCAGCTTATACCCATTACCCCTGTTCTCTCACTACACTCCCTGATAAAGAGTGCCTCCCCATCTCTCCTGTAGCCCCCTTCAGGTACTGGAAGGCTGCTATTAAGTCTCCTCGGAGCCTTCTGTTCTCTGGGCTGAACAACCCCAACTCTCTCAGCCTGTCCTCATAGGGGAGGTTCTCCAGCCCTCTGATTAATTTTGTGGCTCTCCTCTGGACTCTCTCCAGCAGGTCCAGGTCTTTTTTATGTTGGGGGCCCCACATCTGAACACAGTACTCCAGGTGGGGTCTCATGAGAGGGGGAGAATCACCTCCTTCGACCTACTGCTAACGCTTCTCTTGATGCAGCCCAGGACACGGTTGGCTTTCTGGGCTGCAAGCGCACACTGCCGGCTCATGTTCATCTTCTCATCGACCAATACCCCCAAGTCCTTCTTCTCAGAGCTGCTCTCTATCCATTCTCTGCCCAGCCTGTATTTGTGCTTGGGATTGCCTCGACCCACGTGCAGGACCTTGCACTTGGCCTTGTTGAACTTCATGAGGTTTGCATGGGCCCACCTCTCCAGCCTGTCAAGGTCCCTCTGGATGGATCCCTTCCCTCCAGCGTGTCCACCACACCACACAGCTTGGTGTCATCAACAAACTTGCTGAGGGTGCACTCCATCCCACTGTCCATGTCTGCAACAAAGATGTTAAACAACACTGGTCCCAGTACCGACCCCTGTGGAACACCACTTGTCACTGGTCTCCACTTGGACATTGAGCCATTGACCACAACTCTGAGTGCGGCCGTCCAGCCAGTTCCTTATCCAGCGAGTGGTCCTTCCGTCAAGTCCATGTCCCTCCAACTTAGAGACAAGGATGTCGTGGGACAGTGTCAAAGGCTTTGCACAAGTCCAGGTAGATGATGTCAGTTGCCCTTCCTCTATCCACCAGCGCCGTGGCTCTGTCGTAGAAGGCCACCAAATTCACCAGGCACGATTTTCCCTTGGTAAAGCCATGTTGGTTGTCATCAATAACCTGCTTGTTTTCCGTGTGCCTTAGCACAGATTCCAGGAGGATTTGCTCCATGATCTTGCCAGGCACAGAGGTGAGACTGACCGACCTGTAGTTTCCCGGGTCTTCTTTATTTCCTTTTTTAAAATGGGTGTTATATTTCCCCTTTTCCAGCCTGCAGGAACTTCACCAGAGTGCCACGACTTCTCGAATATGATGGATAGTGGTTTGGTGACTTCATCTGCCAGTTCCTTCAGGACCCGTGGATGTATCTCACCAGGTCCCATGGACATGTGCACCTTCAGGTTCTTTCCCAGCAGTCCCAACAGACTCATTCCAGACTATTTGTAAGATGACAATACTAAAAAGCCATATGACCACATTTGCACAATAGGAATTCACATCAGTGTAATGCACTATGCAAGCTCTGATACAAACCTGTGCACAGATGCAAGGCAGGTCTTAAATTTGATGCAGTTCCATTTTGGGTATGCAACTATGTTCACAGCAGCCATGCAAACATTAATATGCACCTATGCTACATACCTGCAGCTGAAGTGTGGTTTGAACAAATCTGGACGTGTTAGTCCGAAGTCCTCCAGAATCGTTCAACATCATGAGAGGAAAGCTCTCTCTGGGACTCCCTCCTTCAAGAGACTGGAAGAGCAACAGATATTGATGCTCTCTGGCTCATCTCTATCATTGCTTTCCCACTGTATTAACTCTAATAATAATAATAATAATAATAATTAAACTCAAAGAATTATGTGCCTTCTCTTCCTGCCCATGTTGAGCAAGAATAAAACCAAAGATCAATATTAATTAGATTATGTAGTAGAGCCATTTAATTCTGTGAAATGCTCAGAATACTACAGAGAAGAGCACAATGGAAATGATTGGAAGATTAGATGAGATAGGTGTGATGCCCTGCTGTCACTGGAATTAATAGAGTTTTTAAATTTGGGATTATCAGAGGAATCTGAAATGACCCTGTGGCTTGCATTTTTGCTGAGCAATTATTCAAACAGAGCTTGAGAGCTTTGCTGAAATTTCCTATCTGTGACTCCTATTTCCTTACTTCCCAATGTCCAACTATGGAAACAAAAGCTTCATGAGATCGCAGGGTTGGGGCAGCACTCATGATTAACAGTAGACTGACTGGGTAGGAGGATGGTCAACTTTCAGGTGGGACTTTTGAGGCTGTGAAGCTACAAGGAGCTAACAAATGAGAATATCTGTACTGTGCTGTTGACTATTTGTCCTCATTCTCCTGCTTTGTCAAACACAGGTTTGTAGGGGTGTCTTGTGGGAAAGTAAGATGTTGTGATACTTCCAGTTGATTATAAACAGTTTCCTTGAGACTGTGCTTAGATCACCACCTCAGGTCACCTCCAGCCCACCCTGGGGTTCTCCTTTGGGATTTATGATATCTCCAGGATATCCTTGATTGTTGGCTGCTAAAATTTAGGGATTGGGCAACCAGCTGGAGACTGCCCAGACTCCTGTCCAGCTCTGACTTCACCGCTGTGGGGAACGGATGCTGCCTGCTCTAGTCTGATGCTGACACTCGAATCAGAGTACAGCAGAGCATGAACCTAGGCCTAGAAAGCAATGCCAGAGCCTGTGGCATGAACATAGGCTCCGTCCTTAAGTCCCCAGCAGTAAATCTATCAAGGTCTTGGAATATTTCCAGGCATGAGAATGCTTGTGCTACCAAGCTGCTCAAATGTTCCCTGGAGCAGCTTTGGGCTATGGCAGCTAACACCTCCCAAACAAGTCCCAAGCACTGTTTGGTTGTCAACATGTCCAGGAACCATTCAAAATATGCAGGCTGCATGCAGCCACTTGGTTTTGGAGGCAAAGGCTATTTAATGCTATGTACATGAGCCATTCTGTAGTAGCTGAGACCAGTGCTAGAGAACGAGCCAGACACATTTATTTCAGCAGAGTGCAATTCATTAGCTCTAGTCCACCAAGGAAAAAGAAAAAAAAAACAACAAACAGAAACAAAACCAAACCACAACAAAAAAAAAAGCTTTTGTTTAGCACTTGATGTGGGTAAATTTTGTGAGAAGCTTTCTTGCTTCTCTGATTAATTAAAGTTATTTTGACTCCTTCTCTGTGGCTTAATTCCTGCTGAGTCACTTTAGCTATTTCAAATCCACCCTGTCCAATTTACCTGCCTCTTAAAATCCTTTTGTCCTAAAACCTGCCCATGTTTTGGATCTCTTGGCTTCGATGATAACACACTTACATTTTCTCCTTTATTTCCTCCCAATTTCAATACTCTTCCATATCTTCCCACTTCACTGCTTTCTTACTCTTTTTAACCCTCCCCACCCTTAATTCCAATTGTACCTACATAGAGACATACGTACATTTGCTTTTGTTTCCTCTTACTCTCCTTTTTTTCCCTATTTCTTGTAATATTTTCTTCTGGTTATCGTATTGCTTCCTCTGTCACTGTCACTCTTTTTACAATGCCACCTTTTCATCTTCATCCAGCATTTCTTTCTATACTAATGCTCTTCTTCATTATTACAATTCTTTGACACTAGAACAGTTCCTTCCCTTTAAAAAATATTCCTCAAACTTCCTTTTAATAAAACAATATCCCTTTGCCTCCTCCTTGTTTCTTACACTTTAACCAGGACTGGCTGTAAACAACAGTACAAAAAGAACATTAATGACGCGGTGGTATATAAAAGTCCAAACTATGGCACTGCTGTGATATCTTAACACTTTACATATTTAAGTAAGTCTAACGTGTACTCTCATTAAAATTGATCTGCAGGAGTCCTTCTGGTTTGACCATCAGCCTCCCTAAATTCCCTTTGATTTCAGTGTGACACCATATGGATGGACCTTTATGTCTATGCACAGTCCTAGGTCCAGGGAGAATGTGGGAACCAGGAAGGACAGCTCGTAGGAGAAGGATCTTAGGTCACAAATTTCTCAAGCTGGAAACATGAAACTTCATGTAAGTGTATGAAATCTCAAATAACTTGTAATCACAGTAATATCAGGGCATATTTAATTGTAACACAGATATGCTGCTTTACACCAGGACTATTTGAAAATGTGGACTTTTCTCCTTTTCCTGTGAAATACATTTGAAAGTAGTAAATGCTTCTTACGGATGGGAAATTTGGGACTATTTCCATAAAAACAGCTTTTGGAGAAAGTTTTCAGGTCTGAGAAATAAAGCAAACCTGTCAAGTTTCCTTGGTCATTAGGTGCCAAATTGCTCCTGCCCACTTCATCCACAAAAGCTGGCTGATACGAAGCCTTATGGCACTAGAAGATTTATACTCTCTTTGATTTCTTTGGAATAAATACTGTCCAAGAGAGATAGAGCCCGCACAGTGTGATTAAAGAACATGCTACATTTAAGAGGCCATGTCTGACTTTGAAGACATATGGCAATGCTTCCTGAAGTCAGAAATAAAATGTAATACTTGTAATATGGCATGTAATACTTTCTGTACTCCACCAAATTACCAGGGAGACAGATTGTGCTTTTCTGAGTATACTGACAAATGTCCCTTCTCATTATGGTTTTGCCCTTTTTATATTACCATATCATTATTCTTTTTCTTTTGTACTCCAATGTGCAATTTAGATGACTACTTTCTTCGGTAGTTCCAAATGTTGTTTTATTTTCAGGATTGCTTAGAAAATTATTCGATATTTATCATTCTTTCGCTAATATGAATTTATCAGTAAAAATATGTACCTTGAGGGGAGCCACCCATTGCATTTAGCCAAGCCACCCAACTATTCCAAAGGTAATAAAATAGCATTTATAACCAGGAATAAACCGTGACATTTCTTTCTAATGAGATTTCTGATCCGGCTTTTGTTGGCAGCCATTTTACATTTGTGATGCTAATAATGAGTGGGAATCCGATGTTAATAATTAGTAGCTGTTTTCTTTTACAATCTTTTCCTAATAATTTTAGCACAGAAGCACACTTCCCTTGGGTTTCTTATTGTTTCAAGCCAGGCATTTTTAGTCATGGTAGCATAAATGCTGCCTTAGCCTAGCACAGTAGCTCAACAAACAGCCTCCTCAAACTTGTGCCTAAAAAAAGAGAAGGCTCACGTAATAACACCTATGTGCATTTATTTTCATGAAGGAACAGAAAACTGCTCTTTTGAGATGGCAGCTCCCCACACACCTCCAGTCGGGTGGCTAACGCTCCCAAAAAGCCCTCTGCATCCCCAGGGATACATCCACCATCCCTCTGCCGCTGGCTCACACCTTCCCCAAGGCAGCATGGCTCTTTCCCCGTGGCAGAATTACATTGCCGTAAAGCTGCACTGAGAGCCTAGGCTGTGAGCAACCACGGGACGCAGAAAGACAAGAGGCTGTCACATTACCAGGGATTCCTCTTCTTTTCAGAGACAAAATGAAGGAGCCACTTGACTCCATATGGGAGGAAATGAGAAATGGATACAATTTGGTGTGGACAAGAGATAACGATCAGAGGAAAGATAATTCCCCTCACTTTGGGAAAGGCTAGGAGAAATTCTTTGGCAGGTGTCAATGCAGGAGGACATATCAGATGGTCGGGGTGGTCCCTCCTGATCTTAAAAACCTACTAAGCCTTGCATGTCCCCTCAAAGCTGGGGAACAGGGAAGTCTCAGTAAGCAATTACTTAAGCCCACTGTCCAAGAAAGGCCATGGGACTCCAACTGTGTACGGAGTGGTTTCTTTTTTTTTTTTATTTTAAATGAAGAAACCTAATTAAAATTATAGGAATTTCCTGGGGAAATTTGCAGCCTGTTCGTTCTTTAAGAGCTTTTGTATTAGAAAAGGTGTTTGAAGTCCTTGAATTTTTACCCTTTAGCCACCTTTAATCTAATTTCTAATCTCTTAATAGCCTTAATTGAGTTCTGAATACTTTAAATTATTAAACATCTTTGGGGGATTATGATTTGTATTTCCAATTACACAAAAACAATATCAGTTGCACAACACCCCCCCACCCCCCCATACTTACGTCAAATTAAACCATCAGGGATGTAAAGCATATACTTTAAGGGCAAGATTTGCCTTTGAAACACTATTTTGAAGCACTGGTGCTTTCAGGTTGAAGGAGATGAGTTGTGAGAAATTAGGAAACAGAAAGATCTCGGTGTAGGCCCCAACTTAATTAAGCACCATGGTCTACGCGAGCTCTTTGACGTATGGGTAGAGGCTGCCCATGGACACCGAGTGAGCAGCACCAGCTGCTGGTGGGGCAGAGGGCCAGGAAGCCCCCACAGCATGGGTGGGAGAGCCACTTGCTCCTCACAGCCCTCTGTCCCACCCCAGGGCCTCCACACCCCCTGGCTGCTCCAGTGCCAGGACAACCAGTCAGCAGGGGTTCCTGCCTGCACCCGCGGCCCCCAGGCAAGGTCTTGTCACAGGCTGCTGGCAGCGGCAGGTTTCTTCCTGTGGCCCCCACCCCAGATGCCACACAGCCCCTCTTCTCTCCCAGGGCCCCACAGACCCTTCACATGCATCTGTCCCCAGAGCTGCCCCTGCTCCAGGTCTTGCCCCTGGGCCCCCTCTCCCATCCCACTGTCAGTCTCCCACCGGCTGCCCACAGTGTTCACAGAGCGTCCTCCCGAGCCGGCTCAGGTCTCCAGCCACATCTAAGCCACTTCATTCCTCTAAGCTTTCCTGATCTGCCCTGCCTCTACCCTTCTAGAGGCTTACCATCTCCCTGCACCTCTGCTCTGCCACATACCTTCCTCCTCCTCCTTGACTTGCCCATGGCCCCCTGGCATAAAGGCTGTTTGTTACTTCCCACCTCTTCCCTGTCATTCCCACTTCTCCTTGGAAGATGCCTGCCCTGGCAGGGACAGCAATCCTCGCACTGACAAGGCAGTGGCTCAGACACCGCTCTCAAGGCAAAAAGCCTCTGGGGAAGAGAGGACAGATGGCAGCCCTACCTGTCAAGGAATGAACCCGGTGTCTTTATTCAAGGAGAGTAGCAACTTGCTTTACATGTTGTCCCAAGCTGTGGAATAAAATACTCTATAGTAACATGGATACAGCATCCAAATCAGATATTTGTAGCATGCGCTAACACCGATGGAAATGCTCGATTCTTATAAAATAAAGCCTCCCTTGGAAAAATCAGGAGTTTATTTCTTATCAAAATACAAAGCAGCTTTCTTAATTTGAAGAAAGTATTAGCTTTTTCACTTTGTTTGCTTGGTATTTTTAATCCAACTGGGTTTATTAGACCTCAGCTTTAGTTACTGCTATTTGACCTCTGCTTGTTTTCATCTTCCTTCCTCTCAAAGAATATACTTTAACATCCAGCACCAGAAGCAACATCTTTTGAGAGCTAAATTCCTTTCTGTAACTTCAGGGCAAGATGTCAATTTGTCATTGCTGAGCATCTTGTATGTTTTCTAGAGACCATACCAGAAAAGCCATAAAGTTTAAAGGGAACCCACAGCTATGCTTGTATCCATCTCTGGTACCCACTGTAGAATCTGGCTTCAGGTACATGAACCAAATTTCTGCTCAATGTACCAGCATTAGAACTTGGATCTAACTCTGCCACCATTATTCAGGCTGAGCAGTTATCTACTTCAGGAGTTGTCCTATTGATTAAACAGGCACAAAAAGCATATTATTAAATATACTTGAACTATAACTGGCATGATTGACAATTTATATTGCTGTATCTGCTATGGCTGCCAGTCGAGTGCTAGAGAATTTTGGTTTTGGCAATGTACCATGACAGAAAGGCAACACCTTCCGTGAGTTTGCAGGCTGAGGTGCTGATCCAGGAGGTGCGTGAGCCCAAACTTACCTGCTGGGCTGTCCATCCATGTTCATGGATGTTCAGAGAATGGATATTTAAGCAGGTATATAGTCTATACTGCTGGGTTCAGGCTTGTACTTCAGTTGTGAACTCACTCATTCCTGTTCTTTTTATTTTTCTTTCAATATTGAATTTTACTGTGTACTTACTTTTACATTTACTACCAAATAATTTGAGACTTACCTAAGAAGGACATGTATATTTAGATATATATTTTTAAACAACATAATTTCAATGCACTATATGGACCAGAGTAATTATAAAAGATGAGTTAGGACATAATTCTGCAGTTCAGCATCTGTGCAGAAGCCTGTGCCATATGTTTTACATAAAAGGCCTGACTCATGCAGGTGTGACAGCAGGATGAGGGCCACTAAACTGAAAGACGAAAACAGCCAAAAGACTTTGGTTAAGGCATTTTGGCTGAGACACTAGTTTAAGAAGTCAGCATGAAAAGTCATTCAGCTCTCCTTTTGATGTCTTACCTTAAAAAGAGAGAACAATAATAAAATCAGGCAGCAATAAATCTAGAGCAAATTAAAAAAAATACTTTTATGTAGCACATGTCCTGACTATAGAATTCATTGCTGCAATAGGTCATCAAGTTAAATACCATGGCTGGATAATTTTATCATTACTCATAATAAGCCAAATCCTCCCCACCATAGCCAAGCCAATGCTCTTCAGTAAGTGTGAAACAAGAACTGAGTAAAACAGTGGGATTTACCCCAGAATTTATGAGATGGCTTTGCTCTATGAGAAGAACAATAAAGGTAATTAGATTCCATGCTCAACACATCATCAGTTTACTAAAGTGGGGGAATAAGCTCTCTTTTACTGTTCCATAAGTTGCAAGAACCACTATAAAGGGGCTTTAAAAGTAATAGATAGTGACCACTGGGACGGTACTGGGTCACAGATGCCTTACGGAAAAACTCGCTTTTGCTACAAATTGCCCTGGCAAGCTACAGGGATCCCAGAGCGTGCCATAATTATGAACTATAGGACTCCATACATATGCACTAAGAACTTCCTTCCCCTCTCCTCACCCATGAAGAACTTTTCATTAGAATGAGAATTACACAATGGTGTTATAAATTATATGCCAGGTTTCAGTCTGATCTTGGGTATTTACTTGAAAACTTTTCAAACTGCCGGTTTCTAATTAAAATTATGACACGCTCTTTCAACAACAATAACCCAGTGTGTAAGGATCCTGCATACCTTTCAAACCTTTCATAAGGAAAAAAGCCAGCCTTAATTTGCAAGTGAGGTTTATTGTTTCAGTGGCTTTAGGTAACGCAACCTCTTCAGAAGCAGACTGCCTCATCAGTGTGCTGGCAGAAATGTGACACAGGAGACACATGTCTAGAGCCAAATTCAAGGAAAGTTACAGTGTAAAAACCCGAGTTCTCAGTAACAAGAAGTTTTCTCTCAAGGATAAGTACAACCTTTAAAGTGAGGGTTAAGTCTAATTAATGCTGCTCTTCCTGAGTCTCCAAGGTGAGGTGTCACCAACCGTAGGAGTGCCTTACTGGCCCTCATCCCTAGTACTTCAATAACCACATACTGAAATGGGAGAGCTTCTGTCACTGCCCATGCCATGCAAAGGTCTTCTTTCACCGTTGCCACTTCAGCGCTGAGGGAATCCTCTTTTTTTCTCACATACAGATATTAAATGTCAGCATCAGCAGCTGGTGTTCAGCAGCCAACATCCTCAAAGGGAACATCTCTGATAGCCATCGCCTCAGCCTTGGCGGGAGAAGCAGGGCCAATGCAAATGCAGGCAAAGCTGTGCACTGGCCAACTCACCATCAGGAAAACACCCTTTAGCGGTATTTATCCTCTGCCTGGAGCTCTAGGGGAGGAGGGGGAGGACTGGGGGACGCCACCTCCTCAGAGCAGGGTCTCCTAGGAAGGCTGCACCCACAGCCATCCTAGAAGGAATCCCTCTGCGCCTGGCAGGGCCTCCTACAAGCAGTCACTGTGGCACAGGGTCTGTGGGAATTGCCTCCAGGACATGATGCAGCCTGGGGGGACACAACAAGCAGAAGATGAACAGCTCCAGCAATGAGGGTCTGCTGCAGGGATGGTGGATTTCGGCACCTGCAGCCACCACACGTTGGTTGTCGAACTCAGGGGACAGCGCGGGCAGAGCATCCCTCCGTGGTGCCCTCTCCCTCCCCTGAGGTTTGCCTAATTCCGACCCCGATTCTGCCGGTTGTCCTCACTCCGTTTTACCCCATTGCTGCACCCTCGGGGTGAGGCAGCCAAAATAACAAGGTGCAGCTCCCTTCCTTTCCCTCTCCTCTCCGGGCCGCCAGCAGACCCCGGCCAAAGACCACCCGGAGACACCGTCCATCACAACCATTTTACAGTCGGGCTTTTCTCAAAAGTAAAAAAAAAAACCAACAAAACAAACCTCTCCCGCCCACGCAGCGATGCTTTTTCAAGGGAAAAAAAAATAAAAAAAAAAAAAATCCAAGCAAACCCCAAACCCCAGTTCGGTGCCGCTGGCTGCGATCCTCCGCAGGCACCCCCCGCCCCGGCGGGAGCAGGTGCTCGGCGCTGTCACCGCCCCAGGCTCGCCCCCTCCCCATCCTCCCCCCTCCTTCTCTTCCCTCCGCCGGCGGCACCTTGCAAGTCATCCCGGTCCCCCCTCCCCGCTCCCCCGCCCGGGGCGGCCGTCGGGTGTCGCTTCCCATTTCACTTGGAGATATTTTCGGGTGGCGGGAGGCGCCTCGTCATTTCCGCCAGGAGAAAAAGACACCGGCGCGGGAGCCTCGCCCGCCGAGAGCCCCGGGAGCTGCTGGGCACAGCCGAGCCCCCGACAGCCATCCCCCCTCTCGCCCCTCCGCCCGGGGACCGACCCCTCGGGGCTGCCCGGAGCCGCCTGCTGCCCGCGGGTCCACGGGGGCGGGAGGCGTCGGAGCGTGCCACCGCCTCCTCCCCCTTCCTCCTCCTCCTCCTCCTCCTCCTCCTCCTCCTCCCCCTCCCCGCCGAGCCGGCAGCATGAACTGAAATCCCCAGAGAAGCAGAGAAGCGGCGAGCGAGCGAGAGGAGCGGAGGCAAGCGGGGATTTAGCGGCTCTCCCCTCCCGCCGCCGGGACCCCGGGCAGCGCCGTCCCGCCGCTCCGCACAGCCCCCGCGCACCCCCGAGAGCTCCCCATGGCCCTCATCATGGAGCCCGTCAGTAAGTGGTCGCCGAGCCAAGTCGTCGACTGGATGAAAGGTGAGGAGTGGCGCCGGGGCTGCGCCGTGTCCCTGTCCCCTCGTTTCCCCCCCGCGTCCATCTCCCATCTCCATCCCCACAGGTGCGGAGAGCTCCGCGGCTTCCCCCGCGCCGGGGTCCCGTCTCCCTGCACCCACCCCACGTTTTGGCTGGGGGGGGAGCGGGAAGGGAGGAGGGGAGGCCGTAGGGACCGCGAGGGAGCAGGGGATCCGGGGCTGCCGCGGGATGCGGGGCTGCGCTCTCCCCTCCGCACCCGGGCGGACCGCGGGGGCTGCTGGCGACCCCCGGCGGTCCATACACCCGGTGGGGAGGGGGATGTGGGGAAGACTGTGCCCCGGGGGAGCCCGGGGTTCTCCCGCCTGGCGGCCGCGTTGTAGTGATGGGGCTCCCCCCCCCACCGCACCTTCCCCTCCCTCCGCACCCCGCAAGGGATGCGAGGTGCGCGGCCGGCTGCTCCCGGCAGATGCGGTGCGAAATGACTCGTGAAATAAAAGTTCAACGTAACGTGGGGCGAGAATCCGCCGGTGGTGGGGCCAGTGGGTGGGTCGCGCCCTCGGGAGCGCCGCCGCCCCCGCTACCGTGGAACCGCTCCTCCGGGGGCACCCACGCGTGGGGTGGGGTCGCGATCCTCGTCCCCAGGCGCGGTGATTAGAGATCCCTGATTTACATGAGCCTGGAAAAGTCCGTCGGCTGGGCTGCCGGGCGTTTGTGCTGCTGCTCTCCCTCACCTGTCCTCCCCGCAAAATAAAGTCTAATGAGAATAAAATTTGGACTTGCTAGAAATGCTTTTCTCTTATACTGCGTGCACCGACATGGCTTTAACTTTAATTTGAAAAGGTCTTTTTATGTTTTGGGTTTTTTTTTTGTTGCTGTTGGTTTTATTACCTTTAACTTGGGCTGCAGCTGTGTTTTGAAAAAATCACCATCCAGTATTATGTATCTTTTTATAAAGATAGAATGACCGGATGGGTACAACTTTCGAACAACTGTTACATTGTGGGAGTTCTTCATAACATACTGCGTGCTACTAATGTGACAGTTTCATCATCCTTAAAATTTCAGGCATATAGCATATGTTTAGAGTTATTCAATCCTGGCATTTATAGCTGTTGAGTTATATTCAGTAACATACATAGTTTTGCTGTTTCTGAAGCATTGTTAATCCATAGAATAGTAATAAAAGAATAATGTGGTGCTCCATATCCTAAGGAATTAGTAAATATTATTAAAATCTTGAAGGAGCTACAGATGAGCAGTGTTGAAAGCAAACTCCTTTCAACTTCAAAATGTTATATTACAACTATATAGCTTGCAACATTTTTACTTCTGGAAAAAAAAAAAAAGAGATTGCGTAGGAGTTTTTTCAAATCAATGTCTGAGGTACCTACCCCCCTATTTTAGGAATGCAGAAAAAAATAATGAATTTGCAAATAGTGCATTTCAAAAACATTTTAAAAATGTAACACATTAAATACATTTCATAAATGACAGGTGAAGTACATTGCATACTCTGCTTTTGATATACAGTATTATAAAATCAGTTATTTAAAAACAACAGTCTGACTAAATGATAACATCAAAAATTGTGAGGCTGAATAAAGGTTTGGGGTTATAAGTCTGTGACTAACACACGGAGCTGTAGATCTGTTTTTAAAATTAATTGTCTGAACTTTAAAAAAAAATCAGTTATTGCAATTGTGCCTCCTTTTTTAGATTATGCATCTTGCTTTATAGTGTTTAACCTGTTTATTTGGGTGCAAATGCTTGATTGTTTCTCTGGAGTACTTTCATTTTAACTGAGCAAACACATATATGTTGCTTCAAGATTTCATTTCTTCATTTTGGATTCTGAATTGCAGATGAAGCTTCATTTACAGTGAGGTGCAAAGAGGTAGAGCACCTGCCTTTGACTAGCACTGTTTGAGGAAAAACACCTAGATAGCCACTAGATTTTCAGAAGTTGAGCCTAGAAATGAGTAAGACCAGCAGCCGTGGACAGGTCTGGCCCTATCTGATGGATCACACCCTGCAGAGTTTGGAATAAGGATGGTGGTGGATAAGGGCAAGTGGTCTTGGCTGCAACAACTTCATTTTCCTCATTTTCATTTGTAGTGTTGCAAACATTGTTGCTGAAATCCGGGTGAAAATATGTTTTTCTACTGCTTTAAACATGTTGTCTCCAAAAAATTACATTTCTGAAAGTCTCCAAAATAGCTTCTTAGTGTTTTCAGAGGTACCTGAGACAGTTCAATGAGTAAAACATGTGTCTTTGTCATGAGAACTTTGGGTTGAGTGCATTAATGGTCTTTGCATTAGTGGCAGTCAAGTCTGGTTTGCATAAATTACATTAATCCTCAATATGTGAGAATATTTTGCTGACTTACTGGGGTTATTTTACAGAATTATAAATGCTGAACTGGGTTTTAACCTCTTCCTTTAAGGAAGTGCCCCACTATGTAATATGCCTGCTCAGAGCAGCTCTGTAAAGAACATTCTTCAAAATAGATTTCAATGTTCAAAGCAAAATCTTTCCTGAAAAAGGAAAATCCTACTGTTTAACATTGTTGACAGTTATCTGAAAGTAAGGGGAAATGAAACACTTTAGATTTTATTGCTCTCAGTGTTTTTGTGATGGTCTTGCTGGTATGACCTGAACATTTGCAATAAAAAGCCCCGTCTGGAATTCTTTATTTAGGCAAAAGAGCCATTACCTCAGTGGCATTTTGTTCAGGGCAGTGATAAAGCATCAGGCCTAAAATTAAAAGATGTGAGAAATGAAGACAGGGCAAGTATTCCCGCTCCAAAGTGTTACATAAAAGTGCCGAGCTCTGGGTTGGGTGGCTGGAGAGGGAACAGGCTCAAGCGTGTGGGTGTTGATGAAATAAATACAGTTTCTCCAATGTCTTCTCATTTTTGAATTCCTTGCTATGCATGGTTGGTCTATGGATCATTTAATGGCCTATGGATTCTTAACACTGCTGAGATAGAGTTGTAACTGGAACTGGTTATACAAATAAGTGACTACCTAAATTTCAACCTCTGAAAATGTGCACTTTAAGAAGTTGTGGACCAAAGTACCAGTTAAAACTTTGCAAATGAAAAAGACAAAAGGAGCGGAGCGTGTGTCAGCGTATGAGTTTTTGTATGGTTTAAAATGAACCCACTGACAGAAGATTAGATGTCATAGCGCTGGAAAAAGAGCAGATGGATTAGCTCATCTCTCCCACAGGATGGCATATTGTATGTAGAGGATAAAATGAATATTTAAATAGATTCAGACTCTGTAGTATTTTGCTTTTCATATATTTAGTACTAATTTTAAAGGTCCTGCATGGATCAGTGAGCTGAAACTGTGTCAATCACCTCCTCTGCCTCCCCTTTGGGGGACATGTGTGGATTCCACTGCTACGCTGCAAGATGTTGAAACGTTGCATAGGCGAGCACCCTCGGACGTCATGGCTTTAACTGGCTCAGGAAGACAACATGTCAGATGTGTTTTAGATTTCTGAGGCACTGAGAAAACTCAAAGACACACGGTTACTTTCCAGACCTCGGGATGTTTTTAACCGAGTGCTGTGATTTAACTTCTTTTGTCTGAGGTTGCTTATCAATGGCTGTAGTTTGATAAGGACTTGCTGCTTTTAACAATATTCTAGTTTTACTTCAGTACCAATCTCCTAATGCCAGAATCTGTTGAAAAAGGCGATCCACCTGGAAAAATCTATATTACTTTATCTACCAAAGCTTAAATATTTATTTTTTGTTTGCTGAATGACAGCTCATAGGGTTCATGCAGCTTGAACTCTTGTAATGGTAGTCATACGCAAAAAGCTGACATTTGAGGCATGGAGTTGCGCTAAAGGTTTCTAATGCTAAGGAACAGGGGCTTTTTGCCTCTAGAATAGAAAGTCTACCAGCATTTAGAGGGATGAAAATGTTTTAAAGGACTGGGGGAAGAGAAGGAGAAATATGAATTTGCTAGCAAAGCAAAAGCAGAGTGCAAAAGTTCCCCATTTGGATGGTTGAATATTGCATGGATTTAAGAACAGAGTTTCTGTCTGCTCTTCACATACAGAAGTTCATGTCCATTTTCAGTAGCGTGTGTGTTTGCACAGAGTCATTGTGGGCTGCTGACAGCTGTGCTCCACTTTGTGCGATGGGAATTACATGTTATTCATCAAGAAAATGCAAGAGTGTGTGGGAATGCTCTGAAATTAAAGACTCCAACACTTCATAATGACTTTAAAAAAAAGTTGCCATGGGAATCCTTTTACTCCTGTTTCTGCGTGTGCAGAGCTGTAGGATACCTGGGGCAACACCCAGGTCCTGCTGCAGTTCCTGAACCATTCGGTAGCAACAGTGTCTCTCATCAGTGAAGGCACAAACCGTCTCGCAGGGCTGGGATCTAGCAAATGGATTTAGGTCTTACAAATAGTAAGGATGACTCCTGCATTCAGGGTTGCTATAAGACCTACCTTGTTTTTTTGCCTTGGCTTTATCTGAAGAAGACTGTGCTGTGGACAAAGTTTAGGAGAGAGCTTTTTCTGCAGGGTAGGCTGGGCTGTAGTGCCACAGAAGCCTGTGAGCATCCCCTTTATGGCAGAGAGGAGGTGTGCTTGCACATATGCATGTGCCTCATTTTGGGCTTTCAATTTTGTCCTTCTTTTTTTTTTTATTTTATTTTTTTCAATGGTTTGATGAGTTAAAGGTGCTTTCTTATGCTACTTCCCTTCGTGTTGCTTTTGGTAGGGCCCTTAACAAATGTATTAGAAATAATATGGAAAAGGATGGGTTGTCTTGGGCAAACAAACGCAGGATTTTTAAGGGTATGAAAAATATTTGCATTCTGAAACTTTAGTTCCTTGTGAAGCTTGCGTAGATGACTGATGAGCTGCAGAGTAGTCATCAACTTGAATAGTTGTTGCTAAGTTAAGTGCCATATGTGGAATAGATCATGTGTTTTACAATTTGTCAGCATTTAAACTTTTGGGTTTTTTCTCCCAAGAAAAGCAAACTGAAATTTTTGCAATATCAGAGGGTACATGTAGTACTCCATTAGCTTTGAAGTGATGCTATTAAATGGAGTTATGACTTTTGCTGTAATATCTCCTGTGCGATCTGATCTAGGTGTTCCTGCTCTGGCAGGGGGATTGGACTAGATGATCTTTCGAGGTCCCTTCCAATCCCTAACATTCTGTGATTCTGTGATTCTGTGATCTAGCAAGAAAAGCTGTGGAAAAGCTGTAGAAAAATATGAAATAGTGCCGTAATCGGAGCTTAATTTCGACGGACTCCCAAACTTTTAAATTTATAGATAGTTACTTCTTTGGTAAGAAAGCAATAAGAATTTCAGAAAGGAAAGTTGGGGGTCTTTTTGGAGAGGGGAGTTTGTACAAAGACAGTCAAGAGTCAAACTGCGCTATTTAGTTTTAAAGACTCCAGCTTTAAAACCGTAGTGAAAGCAGCGCAGGAAGATTTTTCTCTTTAGCTTGTTTATTTTTCCTGTGGATCTCTCACTTTTTTGCTTGCCCTTCTGACGTTAGGACTTTTAGCAGTATCAGTGGCCACCACGTCAGTCACGGTGAAGTGTATTAGAGCATCTCTGCTTGTGATTGAAAAGCTCTCCTGCCATTGTTTATCAGCAGAAAATGAAACTGCAACTGCAACTGGGATGTGTCAAAGCCTAACAGCCCTGGTGTTGCCATAGCAAAAGCAATGTTACATAAGCAGCCACTCTGCAAATAATTCATGCAGCCACATTTTAGGCATAACACGAGAATTCATTTCTAAATTAATGATCTTTTGGGGAGGGAGCTTTCCTGGGTGAGGTGATCTCGCTACTGAAATTAACATGCTAGTTGTGAAGCTCTTTTAACACTGCCTGTTTACACCTTTATTTTGTTTGAACATATTGTTCTGTTTCTGAAACATCTGTTAGTTTAAATATGGCCTCACAATATGTTTTCTCAAGTGGTTTTTTGCAACAGTTCAGCGAAGCCCTATATTCTGATCGTATTCAGATTTATTTGCATGCTGCAGTATTAAACCGAGCCATTTACAAATGCCTTTTCTGGTTAATGGGTGTCGAGAATTTTGCAAGGCAGTGATATAAACCAGATCACTTTTCAGATGAGAGTTTTGAAATATATATGCAGATGTATTTTTAGAATCTTTGCAAATAGTTGTCTTTTAGCACTCCGACAATGACAAAACATGCAGTTTTGTCTTGTAATACCCAAACTGGCAAATGCTCTGACCTTTCTGTTTGATCCTCGGAAGTGTAGATAACCATTTTATCTCAGTGAAGTTACTGTAGCATTTGCTTCTACTGTATTTCTCAGAGTCAAGTAGTAATATTTGTTGCCGATTTCTAGAGGAATAGGGAAAAACTGTTTCCTGAGAAATTCTTCATGTGTGGGCTTGCATTCAAAGGTATGCAACCAGGAGAAGGAGAAAGCTTGTTCCTCAGGCTTCTTTGCTATATAATTGCTGGTTTTTGTTGTGGTTTTGTTGTTGTTGTTGCTGTTGTTGTTGTTTTTTGTTTTTTGTTTTTTTTCAGGAAGTTACCATTCCCTGTTAACTCATAGGATAACTATATCAATGGTCACCTGTAGCAAGCCCTTACCTTTGGCAGGATAACTTAGCTTTAAATTTCTAGATTCAAATAAGACAAAACTGCACGCACACCTATTGCTTCAATAATTTACTTAACAAAACCTTTAAACTTTCAGTTTAGAAGCTGAATAGTGATCAAGACAAATGCTGTAGGATAAGGGTTCCCAAATATCTGACTAAGAAAATTCCAACACTGGAAGGGCTTTGTCGTGAGATTCTGAAATACCACATTTTCTTCATTCATCTCTTCCTGCTTTTCCAACCCATCTGCTGGTTCTAAAAAGGTGAAGTAAGGAAATGGAGATGAGTTGTGTTTTTCAAGAAGAAAAAAATGGCGAGCCTAATGTTAGGCCCATGTTATGGTCTAAATGCAGAGGAAAGCAACTTGCCATGTGAACTGTCGAGAGAGTTAAATTTCTTGTTGTGGGACAGTTGGACCTAGCAGAACATTTGCTCTTAAATTTAAAATAGCTGACTGTCCAAGAGCAAGCATCTACTGCTCCTGATGATGTTCCTTCTCTGCAACTGAAGGGTGAGGGATTGTAAGACACAAGTCCATTGATCTGGTGCACCCAAGATCTGGAATGCTACCTGAGCATCCACTCATACATTTTGCCCTCACTGTGTATGGGGGTGAGCATATGTCTGGTAGATGAAACGAATTTTCCTTTGAGGTTTCCAGTGCAGGGATTTTTCTTATGCAAAGGGAATTCAGCACTGTCTCTATCAAATCATTTGAAAGCACTGGAGGCTTGAAAATCTAGCTGGATTTGTGTTGCTTATGTGCCAAATAATATTATCTTTGAGAAAATAGCTAAGAGTGTGATCTTGTAGGGTGTTCAGCATTTCCAGTTTATCCTTTAAGTATAAATTTAGGGCACTTGGTACCTCAGATGAAATGCCTGGAACAGTAATTTCAAAGTGTTTGGCCTTACGTGATTAACATCTGCTACAGTACCATATGGTGGGAATTTCCAAGTAAACTGTTAATTAATATATGAGTGTACCAGAGTAAGCCATCATTAAACTATATTCAGCTGAAGTGTCTTATTTTAATATAGTGGGATGCAAAGCACTGCACTTTTGTATTATACCTTTTCTGTTGTGTGAGGAAGAGAGCAAAAAGTTGATGAGAATTAATTGAGCCTTTTAATTAAAGGTTCAAGTAGCTTTTCTTTTAATAAATTTTTTGACTCACATCAACATCAAAAATCCGTTGATTTAAGTGGAGGAGGGTCTTTATTTGGTAATGCTGAATTTTAGATTGTGAATGCTGTGGAGACTTCTCTGCTAGGATTCTATTAATGTCCTCTGAGTAGCCGGTGGATGTCCATCTGAGCTGTGCAAGCACATGAGCCATTTTCCTATAACTTCAGATATTGCTGGTGGGTCTATGCCCGTGCTGCTTGGCCTAGTACCACCGATGGAATGAAATCTTCCTGTGTGAGATGGCCAAAATGGTCTGGAGGAGTGCTGGGGTGGGAGCTAAGTGTTTGCATGAGCTGGGGTAAGGCTGGGACCTTCTCCTTGGTCCTCTTGTATTTGGAAGGATGAACATATCTATGGATACTTCTGAGCAGCTGGCTAGGTCACCTCTGAAGGGCTCTTGGCTCCCACAGAGGATGATCATTGGCTGTGTAGAAGTTTATAGTATTGCTGTTTAACTTTGTTAGTAGACTTTATTTTTAGTTTGGCCACATCCACCAGTTGCCAATAGCTACAGCTATAAATGACCTATTTTAAAATAGATTCTTCTTCCCTGGCCTGCCTTCTTTTTCTCTTTGCCTTCTCTCCCGATAATCTTCATGTCAGGAAGAAGGTGAAGAAAACCTTCTTCTGCATAATAAGGCCACCTAAATATAGGTGGGACATGCCAGTGTTGTCTGAGTAATTCACTAGATGGCATTCTTCCCTCTGAATCAACACTGAAGCCATTCACAAGAAGGACAAGAGACCTTAGTGTTTTTAGTGAGATGTGAACCTGAAATCTTGGCCAGGTGTGGTTGCTGAAGGGTCACTGGCATTCTTCATAAGAGTGGGAAAGTTAATTCTCACGCCCTGATTAAATTCCATGTTAATAATGAAAATGGTTTTAACTGGACTCTCCTCATTGGTATCCATGACTGCCATGTGCCTTCCTTACTTTCGTTAACTGCTTGGAAGTTTTCTTGGTTGATTTCACATATTTGATCTTTTAACTAGATTTCATCAAATTTGCAAGGTGCAATGCCATTCTTGTCCTTGTTTTGTTACAGATTTTCAAGAAATAGTGGTAGAGGGACCTGTTGAATGCAACATAGAAGTTACACTCTGAAAAAATAACTTACATTGTGTGTAGTCAACTGTTGCGAATCTACAGTTATCCTTTTAAACACCAAACAAATAACAATTTTTTCTTGTCTTAGTCTGACTGAAGTGTGACTGAACTATGAAGTGGAATATCCATAAAGTACCTTCTTGGGTGTCCAGCACTGGTTGACTTTGGCTGGCTTGTTTATTGTTGCTTTATTGTCATGGACAGAAGCACATGCCCATTGTCTCTGTTTCTCTGAGGTCAAGCATGGCTCTTTTTGGTAGATTTTGCTTTATTAGAGCTAATAAAAACAAAACCAAAACCAAAGCCTACGGAGATCTGTTAGAGTGCTTTTATTTTTGTAGTCTACTTCTACTTGTTTCCAAAAAGTTTCTGTAAGTGCACAGTGAATGAAGTGGTCATTACTGCTTTTCAGAAAGGTGTTTATTGCCCTTTTCAAATATTGTGGTTGTCAAATATTTTCACATAAAGCTAACTGTATGTTAGTTTAACCTAGAGTGTGGAGACTTACTGTTTCTTAAATTTCTCTTTATGTTTTTTACTGTAGTCTTGAGTGTTGTGCCCCACAAGTTCTCTTGAAAATACCTGCGATCAGTAATTTCACTGCTGGATACTGGACTTCAAAATCAGATGCAGTTTTTGTTACTTTAGTTGTTTTATCATTATCATTAAACCATATGGATCTGAGCTGTTTAAGGCAGTCTGTGGTCAAAAGCCTATTTCTGGAGTCCTGATAATTGCGTCCAAGAGCACAGTGTAGTGTGAAGAATCTGTCATGCTATGCATGTGGATTTGAGAGAGAGAGGTTCAGCCTGGAAGACTAATTGCACGTAAGAAATTTCCGTTTAAGTGTTAATCTGAATATTTGAAGGAGGGAGGACGGTTTATCATTGGAAAAATAAGAAAGTTAGGTATACGACAGGACTCCCTGAGAGCAAATAAAGTTATTTTTTAAAAGGACTGGATATTTCATAGCCTTCAAGGGATTGTTTTAAACATCTGCTTTAGCAAATTACATTACTAGCATAGCATTTGAATGCCTGTAAGTTATGATGAAGCTACCCTTAGGAACTGTAGAAAGTAAAAAGGTGTGTATGCAGTCACAAAACTTCTGTATTTCTAAGATTAGCATCTTTATGTTTTTTGTTTGTTTGTTTTTTCCTTTTAAAAAAAAGGGTTTGGTATGCCTGCTAATTACCTTGGCTTGAATAAGACAGCTGAAGAGTCGCGCAAAGCTAATGAAGGAGGGCCATTTCCGTCTCTCTAATGGCATTTGAAAATGATCTTACCAGTTTACCAATCCAAGGTCTTGGGAAAAAGAAAACTTAGTGCAAGACAAAAAATCACTTTTCTATGAGAATATACCCCGTGTACTATGTAGCATTCACTAGATGAATAAAAGATGAAATCTGTTGCGGAAGGCTAAAGGTGATTTCAGTTACTAAAAGTTTACGAGGAGGTCACTGATTCCTTGTGTGTTCTGTCTTGGTCAATAAAACCCTTTTCTGTTACTTATTTGGGCATCATCTAGTTTCTCTGTTTCATCTGAACCGTTGTTCTTCAGCTCACTGTAAGCCACACTGAACTATTTGATTATGAACTGGAGGTAACTAATGCTAATGAGATGTGAATGCGTAAACCTGAACAGACTGGACAATTAGTGACTGTCTCTGGTGGTGTTCTTAGATCACAGGCTTTTATCTGTCTTTCTGTGATGATGCTTTCTGAAGCATGGTGGCTGCCTGGGCATCTGAATGCCAGGGACTGCAGAACAGGGGCTTGAGTTTGTAGGGTACTATGTCCTGAATATTTTTCACCTCCACAAATCTACGCAAACTCCTGATTAGGGGAAGGAGTGCTGTCTGTGCGTTCCTTCAAAAAACCAAAAATTAACCAAAAATTTGTCTTCTGGTTGAAAAGAAGTGAAATACTAGGGCCTGAGCAGTGAGGCCCTGAACCAAAGTTAACATCTAGGTGAACCCCACAACCTAACAATATACCTAATATGTATGATATTGATCACATATGCAGTGTATAACCGTATGAATATATGCCAATTTATAAAAGCTTTTGTTGTAATGCTTATAGAGCATTGCTGTAACGTAATAGTCGTGTAACAGTAGCCCCACTTGCCAAAGAGAGAGAAACCTATCTCAAACCTTCCAACAGACCTCTCCGTGACAGAAGGTAGCAGGGCGGTGACACATAATCAAAGATAACCAGATACATTTACTTATTCTTAACTTTTTCTCGGGTTCTGGACAAGCGCAGGAAAACGTTAACAAGGAAAAAAAAACCACACCAGATGTTTTTCGCAGCTTAAGATAGAAAGTTGTTTATTTAACCGCATAAAAGCGGGGACCGTTTGCAGGGAAATTTGGAAGCCGCCTCTGTACAGTGGACGCACTGTACAGAGATTTCCCAGTTGCCGGGATGAGTTCTCCAAATCCTTCGCTGTGAACGGGCTCCCCAGTGTCTGCGGATCTGGATGATGGTGACATGGGGCAATTGGTGATGGATCTTTCTTAATCACTATCGCTAACTCTATATAGTAATGATTAGGTGCATTACCTCATTTTGTGCTTGCTATAGTAGTTTGCTTGTTGTCTTGCTGCTTTATTTTCTCTGTACTATTTTCCTCATTACTTTGTCATTTTGGAAATAAGTAAAAATAAGTTTACTTTTTTTTTTTTGGTGCCTGTGTCCTCTGTGCTATCCCCGTCGATTGGCAAAACAAGAAGGTAAAGCAGAATAAAAACTTTGCTACCCAGTCCCATATAAAAAAATACAATTAGAAGACCCTTATTTCAGATAACATTTGGTTTTCAGTTGATAATATATTGCAGGCTGTGATAAGAATGGTGACATTTTAGATTCAAAGGAAAGTGAATGCGTTCATAACTCTTCAGTTGTATACGTATGAAATTAAATCAACTAACAGGCAAAATTAAAGAACATCTAGGAATTGTAATGTTGTCTTGTCATTTCATTACATTTTCTCACTTTGTATATGTTCAATAATGTGGTCTACCTCTTACAAGGTAACTAACTTGTATTTATGCTAAGAATTAAAACCGTAAATCTTAAGCCTATACCCTCTCATTTAGTGTTCCCAAATACTGAAAGGCGTTTATTGCAGAATACTGTTTTGATAAATCTTACTGAATCAAAATTCATCTCAAGAAAGAATTAAAATGAGACCTCTGAAGGAAAACGATTGATGTGTGTCGGGGTTTAGTTTCAATCGATGCTAAAATTGTTTCCAAAATTACAAATTTATTTACTTTTCTTTTGATAGAATCTTTGAAAGTGTTATGGCATTTCACAAAGCTGTAGCTCAAAGTTTTTGACTTCAGAGCATCTCAGTATGTCAAACGTTATGACTGTACTCCCTAGAAAGAAGATGGCTTCCAGATTACAGTATTTTTAAAATGAGCAAATTAGGTAGAAATAGCTTTTTAGTGGCATGATCAGGTATTTAAATCTGAAGAGGTCCTTTGTTTTTGTTTACTGCTCACTATTTTAGGATTCTTCTGTCACTGGGAAACAGGAGCAACATCACCAAAACGATAAATGGTTTAATGGTAAAAACCAGCCATCACTGTTGAGAAAAATCAGTGTAGCTCCTCTAGAAGAACACCCCCTTCTTTTGTGTAATCAAGCACCATGAAAACAATTGACTTGAATGAACTCCTGATGAGTTATTAAATGTGCTCCCTTTAAAGTTATTATCATGTAACAGATGGGAAGTAAACTAGCTAGGAGTTCAGAGAGGTCGGGTAAGGCCAGCTATAAAGAGTTGTCTGCCTGGTTTTTTTTCCCTTTTTTTTTTCTTCCTTCCCTTAATGACCTTTTGCTGTGGCATATGTGACTTTGTTTAAGGTGCTCTATGTGCTCTAATCCAATTGCTTTGTTTAGTCAGATGAATGTTTTTGGTTTTACTTTGAATTTTAGCTTTTGTTTTTAGCATTAAACGTGCATATTTAATTAGGATATGTTATTAAAGATTAGATTCTCACAATGGGATATGTGCCAGCTCTTGAAATGAAGTCATGCTTGTCAGGAGATAGTAAATAATAAGCTTAGTCAGGTTTAAAAGATGTGTCTTGCAAAACGTTAGCCCCTGTAATGAGTGCAAAGTGGCAACAGCACATAAATATCAATTGTTTTTCTCCAGTGGATCCGTTTGAATACGAGTTTTCTTAATTTGAATTACATTTTCTTTTGCCATTTTAATGAAACAAGCAAGAAGGGATGTTTGTCTTTTGAGAAACCACAGTTTCCCATCCCAGAACAATGATTTGTTTTGAACTGCAGGGGAACAATCCGACATTCATACAATATCTTGTAATCTCTGTTCCCAAAACCACATTAAAAATAAGAAACTGCTGTCCAGTGAATCCTCATTTAGCTGTAAGGGGGAGTCTTGGATTCCCAGCTTTGTTTTTGGGACTGTCTATATTTTGTTCTTCATTTTATCCAGAATCTTTCAATGCTCCTGGGAAGAAGGGCTTGGAGCATAAGGTTCTCTGTGCTCTTAAATACCTTGAGCATTATGGCTGGTGTGTGCGTGTGTGTGTGCCTGGTGTGCCCATGGTGGCATTTCCCAGAACAAGTTCTGGAGACAAGGATGGGGCCGTCTCCATCCTGATTTGGTCAGACAAAACTGTCTGCAATCACACCCTGAAAGATTAAGAGCATCTTTTGATCACTGTGGTCTTAAATTCGGGCATCTAATTTTTGTCTTTAAGTGCATGAATCTCTCCATAGTCTTTGGCAGAGTAACTCCTCTGCTCATAATCTGTGCGGCGGCTTGTCCATCAGCGTTTCTGATGTGTCCCCTGGCCTCCATGGGAGAAGGAGGAGCTGGCTTAGCCCTTCTTCAGGGTGCACGTCTAGCCCGAAGCAAGGGGGGCAGTGGGAACAGTATGTTGGGGTACAAATGAGTGATGTCAAAAGCAGAGTAGTTTAAGCGGAGAGGAGAAAAAAGGCGCACAATGCATACACACATATTCTAAGTCACTTTTGGTTTATGTTAAATTATTTTTTCATTTTTTAAGTTATGTTCATAACATTTTTGAAATTTCATGCCTGAAATAACTGCTTGACTCAGGAGCCATGCAGTATGAGGTGTAAATTTGGGAAAGAGAAATTGCCTTTGTTGAGAGCAAATATTTCATTAAGATTAATAAAAGAAAAGAAAAACAAGCCCAAAAAAGTAATGAAGAAAATTCAACGTATTTAGTAATACAGGGATGCTTACCCAGCAGCCCAAACCTGTGGTATCTGGTGCTGAAACTAAGCAGACACTGTGCAAAGTAACAGCATTTCCTGTGGCTATCACACTGCTAGAGGCACCGTTAATGGCTAATGTACAAACTTATGTACTCAGTACTGGAAGGCCTTAAAAATCCTCAATTTCATTCTCTAAGAAACTTTTATCCCAAGCGTCTGAACAAAATTGTAGAAAATGGTTCTTTGTATTGCTGATTTTTTTGTTCACGTGACTTGGGAGTTACCAGTATTTCAGCGGCAGGTAAAGAGGTTGCCCATCACCCACGGGGGGTCCTCTGGCTCCTCCTCGTTAAAGGGGGAGGGAGAAGGTTAAATGCCTTATGTCTTCTCTGCTTTAAGCGCACTGAATCATTTCTAACTTACTGGCTGCTTTTTTTAATGAAAGAAATTTGTCTTGTAACAGCTTTATATGCCCAACTAATTAAAACCACTCCATTATATTGCTGTCCGTGTCTCCTGTTTGGTAGGCAAAAATTGTTTGCTCTTTGGCAGATTAATTTCTTGTTGATGTTGGTTTTGTAGGACGCCTCTGTCTTGGACTTGCATTACTTAGAAATAATAAGGCATTAAGTCACTTTATGTATTGGAAAACAGATTTGTTAATTGTTAACATGGAAAACATTTTCAATCTTGTTTAGCATCATAAGATACAGTTTGTTCAGTGTGTGTAAATGCTTCAGCTTTATGGCAAGACTAAGTTGAGTGACATTTAGTTTGATATATGGAGCTTGGGAATGGGTTTTAAATAAATAAATCATTACAATACGGTATGCCTTTGCTAGCAACCTTTTTAGAAGCTGTCAGGCAGGAAAAATGGCTTTTTTAAGTGAAGAGGCAGGATCGTCTCTACTTTCTTAGACACTCTGTGTAGGTTGATGCCCTTCAGATTATTCGAAGCTTTGTGTGTTTTTCCAGTGGTCTTCTTATTGCAGCGCTTTAATTTCTTCCATGCAGAACTGACTGTGCACAGGTGGGACTTGAAGACTGCCATGCCTCCTGTCACTTCTGATTTGAGACCTGGAGGTCTGACAAACTTCACCCAGCTGGGAAGCCGGATCAGCTGCTGAGATGGAGCCACCTTCTAAACAAATCACGTGTATCCTGCTTTTCCTCCTATCTTTTTCTTGTGCCAAAAGCTGTGGGGTGGACTGAAGATTAACGACCCCGTTAACTTCTGACCCAGCTGTACAGCAGTCCCTTGAAAATTCTTCAGTGGTGATGTTGGTGCAGATTCTGTAGCATATCGGAAAGGGAAAAAGTAATTATTATTGTCTTAAAATTTCACACATGAGGTTTCCATTCAGTATATTGTTGCTGAGCCTGTTGATCAAACAAGTTGGGTTCTTCTTGCATACAAGTGTCTTAAAGATGAGGACCAACCACCCCACCTTTCCCTAAGGAAGGGATGGAGAACAGCTTGAGCCTTTCTTCATCCCTAAGTAGAGAGAATCATTCACCAAGGGTGTGACAGCCCGAGTGGCACAACAGAAAAGGTTAAGTGAATTATTGCATAGGTTATTTGGAGGGAGAGATCTGGTAACCAAACGATAATTGCGCACACTTCTGACTGTGCAACGGAAGCCATCACAATTTGCCATCTGGTTTGCCATCATTCTGGCTGAATGTAGGAGGGGAGGGTGTTTGTAATTCATAACACAGTGTTTTGAGAGAGGTGTGGTGCCGGAAACCAACTGGATGGATGCCTGTAGTCTTTAGGCTCTGTAAAATGTAGGCCCTGTGTAACCTAGTTCATTATATGTGAGAAGAAAGAGGCAATGCCTGAATAGAAAGAGAGCGAAGAGTACTGCAAGCTTTTTGTTTCACATAGATTATCTGATTAAATTATTTTGAGCAATAGGAAACACTTTAGTGTAAAATTCCTGCCTGCCATAAACTATAGGTCTGCTTTGATCTTGCTCAGCGCCTATCACTGTTACAGTGACAAGTGAAACACTACAAAATAAATTTGTGCTGATGAAAAATAAACAAATACACCATCAACATTTATTTCAGAAGCCCCCTGAAGCTGTATGAGAAATATCAGTGCCTTGACAAAATACAGAGATACGGTGTTGCTGTGGATATGAGGTGGATCTGCATCCTGTTTGTTGCAAAGGCAGGAGGGGCTTCAGTGCATATTGCTCAGTAAGTTACCAATTATGAGTCAACACTGAAGATTTTTAGAACTGCTCTACAGATAAGATTAATGGATAATTTGGTGAGTCTGTAGAGTACGTTCATGTGTTAAAATTAGCTCAAATGATCAGTTGGGGTCCTGAAGAGTACTCAGTATTAATAAAGTCACGGTAGATGTTGACATTCTTGTAAGCTCTACCCTCTATTTGTACCAGTATTTGTGATGGCGTTTAAAGAAATGCTTTCGAGAGTATTTACAGACTTTCTCAAAGAAAATTTGAAATTACATCATCTTACTGTTTGAGACTCAGGCTTTTCTGGTTTTGAATTTGCATGAGAGAATTGATGATATTAAAATATCAAGGCTCATAGGAAAAGAAGCCAACCCATTATAACATGGAAATTGTTGAAAAACGAAGTCCTTGATATAATGTGCCTTGAATAAACTACGCACCATTTTTCTTTTTTTCATTTTATAAGGGTAGCATATTATGACAAATGCTTGTGGTATTGACCATATGCCAAAGCAGATCCCAGGGAAGAGCAGGTGGAGACACTTTATGCTTTTGGTAGAGGGACTGAAAGAAGGCTTTTCCTAGTTTTGGCTTTGGCCCATGGTCATGCATTTACTGGTGTGGGCACCGAGCTCCAGATGTGCAAGCAGAGGTTTCCTCTGGTTAACTCTCAGTTAACAAAGAAACCTCTTTCAGGTTGGTTAGTTAGTAGAAGGCGAGGGGGTTTAGTATTGTGTTTTTAGTGAGGGTCAGGTTTCTGAAACTGGTGGCTGCCCTTGTCCAAAAGCGTGGACTGTATGGAGGGCAATCGGGAAGCTTCCTCCATAGGTAGGCACGAGATGAGACACCTAGGAAGTCCTCTAAGCGAGTCCTGTAAAGCACTGTGTAACCAGCGCTTAAGCTACCAGGTCAGCAATGTTCTGATTCTGACTCAAGGAAAACAAAAAATCACGTTTATTCATTGTTCTGTGGTATAGTGAGAAGCTTTGGAACAACTGATATTTTTTGTCATGTTTTGAACACTCATTAACACTTCAGATTACCTGTTAAATGTTTAGTCACCATGTCTTTTCTTCTTAGCAGTATTCACTAGTGCAATGCTTTTTAAAAAAAAAAAAAATTGTAATTAAGTGAAAAAATTGTACCTTAATAATTTTACTTGGGATGCATCAATTTTAAGCATTGAGATTACTGGCCTAAGCAGACTACCTTTTCTTCTCCCTGAAATAATGGTTTTAAACTCTTGAAATAGTAATGAAATAATTCTAAATGTCATGCAGAAGCCTAGAAGATCCTCTTTTACTGCCTCTAAATGTTTGGGCATTTTTAGTGTTTGGTGCAAAGGTGAATTTTTTACTCACGACTAAAACTAATGATTTCTCATCTTCTAAAGGTCTGCTATTTAATGAAATATTTTCAGCATGATACAACATTGATTCTGTAACAGTGACACATTCATTGAACTGCTTTTTTCTTCCCTAGTACTAGTTAGCTATTTAAAAAGCTGTTTGGAATAGACTTCTGACTAACTTTAAAAAGGATCTCTCTCAATTATAAATTAAAGGAAACTTTATAGGCCTCAGAAATCCTCAAAATACTGAAGCTCAGTCTTAATTATTATGTGTTCAACCTGATATTCAAAAGGTTCCAAATAACAGTAAAATAAAAAAGCTAATTCTTTCAGGGGTCCATAATTGTAGGACCTTTTTCTTAAACTGTGATCTATTCCTCTGTGCAAAATTGTCATTTAATCAAAATACTTTTTATGTAACTACTTGTATTCTGAAAATACAGAATGTGTGAAAGATTAAAAGCAAACACTCATTTTTAATAGCGTATTCTGGGGAACTCTGAAGGGAATGCCATGGAAAATATCAGTGAAAGTTTGCTAATCAACCCCTGTCCTTGCCTTTGCTGTTCTAAATGGCCAAGACCTACCCCAGGCTGTGATGGGAGAAGTCTTCACAGTGGCTCATGCTGTGAGGATTTCTGCTGGCATTGCTAATCATGGATGTGCAGGCAATGCCCTGGTGGCGTGTGGCGACGCATCCGGTGGCATCCCATTCCGCAGGGAGGGCAGGAGGCAGGCTGAAACTGCTGCAGCTTCTGCCCCAGCCTTGCCGGGAGTGGGAGGACGGCTGTCCGACTGCCTGGGCAGGGAAGCTCTGAGCAGAGGTCAGATCTTGGGTGTTGGGTACAGGGGGAGGGTGGGCACACCCAAGTCTTGCCAAACTGAAATGAATGCAATGGGGGGCCCAGTGTATCCACATTGTGAGGCATGGGCGGGGAGGGGTCATGGTGGGTTTGTATGTGGGGGGATGAAAGAGAGAGGTGACTTCTGTGGTTTGTTGGTTGCTGTTGTTTCCTCTTGTACTGATGAGTTGGTACAGGGCTGGGACACACTTCTTTCTCCTCATCGTAGCCACCTGTGGAGAAAGACAGTGGACCGCAGGTGATGACTGCTGCAGTCAAAGGTCTTGGGAAGAACTGAGATGCAGGAAAACAGACTTTTGTTTTCTACAAACGCTGAAGTTTTCTTTCAGGAGTCAACTGTGAAAACCTGAACAAGAAAAGCAATACCTTGCTATGTTTTTCCTGCATGCCAATGGGGTAAATTTTCCTATTGGCATTTAGAGGACGCTGAGCGATGAGGATTGGGTTTGTAGAATAAAATCTTCTGCATCAGCCTGGAGCTTAGTTTCTTTCATACAGCAAGGGGAAAAAACAACCTCTCTGCAGGCCAGGCTGAAGTGTAACCTTGGTGGGGAAGGTGAAATTGAAGACTAAGAGGTAAACAAAAAAAAAAGGTCAGTTGTTGCTAGAACTGAATGTATTTTTCTGGGCTTGACAGTACAGAAAATATTTCTTCAAAAAACGGAAGGAAGTTTGTGTATGCTTCACAGCTTGCAGAATCCTAAAAATATGTTTATGCTTGGCAAAGTGTCTTAAGGTCTCAGAAACCATAAGATGTTACAAGCACCTCACAAGGAGACATCTGGGACTCTGCTTCTTGAGATTTCAGTACAGGGTTTGAGCTGGAGAGCTTCTTCCCTTCGGCAGCATGTTAGGTTTTGAGGTCCTGTGCAGAGATTAACTCCTTGAATATAATTACCAGCTATTGCATGTTCAAAACCCTTGCTGATTGGTTGTATGAAACTATTAGAATTAATTTTGGAACACATTCTATATATTACACTGTCTAATACTCTTTAATTTAATTGGAAAGCTTTTTTTTGAAAGTATCTCCAAATGCAGATGCTTTTGAGAATTTTGCAATATCCTAAGGTAATTACATTAATTTCTGAGAGAGACTGCAAAGGGCATACTTAGGTTTGCTGTTAATACCTTCCATAATGTCAATTAAATTATTTATTCTTTGCCCACTGACAGCTGAAAGGACATGAGTAACTCCACAACTTTCCACTAGAACTAAAGCTTCATCACCTAAAAAGATGCGTGAGCTCACACCTACATAAAGCAAGCACTACTGGGATCTACTTTAGTTTTGGTGGGAGTATTCACATGATTGAAGTTCAAATTGTGGATGATATCCGAAATGAGGTCCATATTTGACAACTACAGTGTAACTGAGGAACATACACCTTGGAAACCTTACTCTGGGGTTTTTCTGATTTTGACTTTTTTATTTCTGCAGCATTAACATTGCATTCGTGTTACCAGCTTGCATTCGATTTGTGTGTAGTTAGTCTTTAGTTGCTTTACGGAGGGTGATATGTTTTTGGGTTGCCAATACCTGTGAAAATAATGTAATATTTAATAGTCCTGCAAAAGTACTTGTGTACTGACACTGTTCCTCTGTTTTATCTGGGATGGAAGGTTTACTTTGTGGGAAGTTAAAAAAAACAGTTGTTGCTTTTTATGTCTATACCTTCAAACTTTTTCTAGTTGCTCTCATCCAAGGAATTTTTAAAACATTGCTTTCTCATTGCTTTTGTTTAGTTGCTTTTTATTTTTTTAAAACGTTTGGGCATTCATGGGGCATTTTTGCCCTCAAAATGGGAATAAGCCTTCTTGAGATGATTTAGAAACTACTGTTGCTACCAATTTAGATATAAATTGAAACCTGCTAATTTACTTACTAAAATTATTTCAAAACTCAAAAATATGAGGACCTACAGATTTAAGTTGGACTATGAAAGCTATAATCCTCTGTGTCCAAAGTAGCCTTCCTCATCCTGTGTGCAGAAAGGAGAGGAGAGACATTTTGGGATGGAGTCCAATATCATCAGGCCAAACATTGAAAGATTGTTTGCACAGCTGTGTCTAAAGCAGTGACCAAACTGTTAAACAACCTAGTGGGGAGAAAATGAATAGAAACTCCTGTTGGCCAGAGGACTGAGTTTCCTGGACAGTGCTCAGGACGTTATGAAGTCATTGCACATGCTGGGTCAAGGCTTTTACCCATATTTTCCCCTTGCGCTTGAGGATAATTCATGCTTCACTTTTTCATAATAATATAATTGGCTTAAAGCATCTGAACAAAATTCTGTATTGACGAATGATGCACTGTAGTGCACTTACCTATAAGTTCAATTAGGGAACCTTTCCCTGCCAGTAAACTGATTCAGTGATGTGAGAGGAGACAGTGCCTGTGTATCTGTCTTGCTTCCTTGCAAACTGTAGATTATGAAACTGGACTACTGAGCAATAATTTAATCAGTGGCATCAGAAGAGCATTAAGCTCCATTAAATGTTGGGTCACCATCAATGTCAGATGAGTATTAAATTATGGCTTGCAACTTAACAATACTCATCCAAAAGGCAGTGCTTAGGTTCTTGGCAAGCCTGTAACAGTTTGTTATGGAACAGATGCTTAGGAGCTTAACATACCACTGAAGTGTCAAGTTGTGTCAGAGAACATGGGCCCAGCACTAATGTGGTGCTTAGACGTTGTGAGACACCTTAGTGAATCCCTCCCTACCTGAACGATGTGGATTAAAAGTGTTTTGTTAATAGGATCTCCTGTTGAAGGCTTGGAAGTCAAAGCTCTGTCAAACTGCTCTGTCAGCCAAAGGCTGGCTTATAACCTGAATAGGTTGTAATAAAATTCTTTCTGCAAATGGTGGAGATGCAGTTCTCCTGATAAGGATGGAGGATCTCTACAGGCTGCTCAGAGGTTGAATTTTTATGTAGAAGAAAAATAATTTTCTTTCTGATTCTGGCATACCATAATATTGCCAGCCTGATACTTGGAGCATGACTTTGACACCTCTATGGCTAATCACAGATTTTCCAAGTAGCAGCAATAAGGTGAAAGTAGTAACACTCTTTCTGGGCAGCTTTGCTGATGTTAGCAGCCGCTCTCATGCAGCAACTAAATTATCTGCTGTACAGCTCCTGCTTCTGAGTGCTGCAGGAGATGCTGACCATGGAACTGTGCAGGGAGAGAGAGGAGGATGAAAGATGGATGCTAGAATAAAATAGTTTTCCCATTCCTGTTTAGGTGCAAAGAGAATGAGGAGGAGATAAAGAAGAGAAGGAGTGGGGTGGGCTGGTAGAGGAACAGATGCGGAGGAAAATTTTTGCTAGTGGTGGTGCAGGGAAATAAACAAAGAAGTGTGGTGTTGATATAGGTAAAGCTTGCCTGGTCTTTATGCAGCCTCTAGCTTGGTGCTAAGATGGGTTCTCCAAGTGGGAATCCTGACAAGATTTGCCTGGCCCTCTGCTGAAGATGGTGGTTAGGGCTCTTCCCGCACTCTTGCCCATGGTTAAGATTTTCTTACCTGACTGTAACCACAAGTTGGCCCCATAGCGTGATATTTTAAGCCATGTTACAGGTTTTCATTTATGAAAGATTGCATCACTGGTGCTCAGGTGTTGCCATCGAAGTTTTTTCTGCTGTGCAAAACCCACAGTACTTCTGTTCTGTGGGAGTGGGCTAGAGATGGGAACGGTGCACTTTCAGCTGAAGATCCCTAGGACAGCCAGGCGGAATGGTCTTTAGGGAGGAGTCGTATCATCTGCCTGCAGGATCGGCTGACGGAGGCACTCCGGAAGCGTGCAACCACTCCAGTTGAGAGAGCCTGCTTCTACCCAGAATTTTCACCTTAAAATTTGGTGTTAATTTCCTTGTTAAAAAGTACTGTCCTAGAAATCTGCACGTCCTACATTACTATACTGTTATTTTTCTTTTCAAAAATATACCAACTTGTCAGAATTTTTATATTAAGCTATATATTAAAGCTTCAGAATTTTTTTCCATTTTCTGTTTTTTTTCCCCTGTTACAGTTGTGAAACTGGCCATTGTGCAGAGAATCATCTCTGAAGGGCACTTGAGCAGGGCAGAACCTGTCGCTAGAAGGGGAATTGCACCTTATCTTTTTAGGCATTAGAATTGCAGTTCCCTACCCACCAGTGCTTAACTTCATGCATGCTTCATTATTAAAAGCCCTGTTATTTCTGAAACAGTTCAAGCTAGTGAAGAGATTCTGAAAGAACTGAAGAGTGTTAAGGTATTACTGTTTCTTAACAGGAGGCTGAAATAATTCATAAGCACTAGGATGCGTGTGATGCAGTGCAAAATGAGAATACAGCTGATGAATACATGTTTAACAGACTGCCATTTGGAAATGATGGTGGAAATGTTGTGTTTGATACCTTAGAACAGGTACTTGGAATAAATATGTCCTCTGTGTTTAAAGGAAACGCACCTGTTAAGTCTCATTGAGGTTCAGAAAGTTTATTTTTAATGAGACCAGAGAAGTCTGTGGCAGGTAACAAGGACAGTCTTTTCCTTGAGTCTTTAGTGACAGGAGGAAGGCATGCAAGGTCAGCCAGAATTACCATGACCAAAATGCTATTAATTCCTTCAGCTTTTAGGATGACTCGAAAAGGTACAACAATGGTACAAATGGTTAGGTACAACCTTATGTTTTAGGTACACTTTTAAGAATAAATGTAGAATAAGGAATCTCTCATACAGTAAGAAAATTAGTACATGTATCAAGTCTTGTTAAACTCTGCAGAGTGAAAAAAAATCAGATTTGTTTTCATTTTTTTCCCAGCTTGTGATTTGGTCTGGATGAGGTGTTAACAGAACTACTTAGTATTTTTATACGGGTGTGCCCTCTCCATTACTTTTCAATATGAAGTAAACAATGCTTAAATGGGCAGGAGAAATGGAGCAAGACCAAGAATTATAGTACAGTTGGCTATATATATATATATATAGCTAACACAAGAAGTGTTTAAACGGCATTTACCTCCTGGTGATGTCTTGTAGAAATGGGCAGGAATATCCATAAATAAGACACTTTATCCCACACTGACTGGTTACAAGTATTTAGTTCTACCAGCCAGGAATATTGCAGGGTAAAGGATGAAGATCACACAAAGGAAACGCAAGCTCAGAATTAATTCAGTGGAAAAACTTTGTATGTGTTTTTTTTTTTTTCCTTTTATCTGATAAGCTACGGCAATAATATACTACAGCTTGTGGAACTGCAGCCCTGTTAAACCTCTGCTCTGGTTTAGTTTGCCACGCCTTTCCCATGGCTTAGGACAGGGCTGTTTGTAGGTACAGCTAAGCGAAACACACGGGAGCACCACTTTACCTTGTACTGCCTTCTGGGTGGCTCCCTACGAGTAGGGCTGTAAGAGCCCTCACTAATGGTGTGCTTTTCTGTGATGTTTCTACCCTCTTCCTACAACTTGGGAAGTCAAGTGTGGGGCACATCGTCCACCTCCCCGTGGGTGGTTCTCGACGTTGCCTCTGAGAGCGGCAAAGTGTGGGGATTTCAACTTTTCCTTCGGGTTTCCCCTCTGAATTGGTTAAGTAAATGTGTGCATATGTGTGCATTATTAAACATTAGTAACACTAAACTGCAGCATTTTGCACAAATGTATATAACGTGTAAGGCTAATATTTAATGAATTACCTCACCTTCTCTTTGGGAAAGAGCTCCAGGGACAGGCTTCATACCATTAATTTAGTGCTATGCAGTTAATAGCTACAAACAAATTGTTATTAATTTTGTGTGACACATGCACACATTACTTTCCATGTGAACGTTCATTTCTCTTTGCTGGGGATATAACATTGATGAGACTTGAAAGAGACTAATACGTCGCTGTAGATTAATTCAGTCTTTGAAGGGTCTAATTCCTAGTTACTGCTTTTTGCTCATATGGATAAATTGTATGAGCGATTATGCAAAAAAAAAAACCTAGCTAAAGTGTAACTTAAATTGTCACTTCAACAGTTTTTTTTTTAATTTCTATGTATTTACAACTTATGGAAAGCTGACAGCATTATTTTTAAAAGTGTATTGCCAAAGAAAAAAAAAAACTAACAAATTATTTTGCCATGATCCAGTTGTGTGGGTTGCACTCCCACTTTACAGGCTTATGGTTCGTGTTGCAGATTTTACACTATGGAACGTGTTTTTCTCTTTTAATGAGCGAGAGGGAGAGGGGGGAAGAGCAGGCTTCTAAAGTTCTCCTTGTGTGTACTTTTATGTAAAGCTCTCTACTTTGAATATAGTTTGAAGCAGATTGTCTCAGCCAAGAACCGTAAAACTGAAATGTTTTTGACTTCTCAACATACGCTGTATCTGTGCATATCAGAATGTAATAAAGCTGTACTTGTAGGACTATTTGTAAAGTTATTTCAACATATTCTGTTCAATTACAGGCGATGTCATTAGGGTTCTGGCTTAATTCTGAAATCCTTCCTGGGAGAAGGCAGATAGGGCCAGTGAATGCTGAGTGATTTTGCTGGTATTAGAAGGAAAATAAAATATAGAGGAAGGAAGAATAATTTGGACCGTGGATGGAAGTCATAGTATAAACACTCCCAATCACGGCTCCTATCTTGTCCGCTGTTGCTCCAGGGCACCGTTCAGTGTAGGCACAGCAAAGCTGAGGAATTGCTTGTGTAGCAAAATGAATTTCATTGCTTTTAACCATGCTGCTGGGCTGCAGGAAATCTGCAGACCCTGTGTGATGGCATGGCCAAATAAATCTTAAAGCCTTATCTGAACCTTTAACAGATTTTTCCAGTGGTGGGAGGCAGTGTAAAGTATTGAGGTAAAGGAAAGCTTTAACAACTGTTGTGTTATTTCTTCAGGGACACGATGTTCCAGCTTGCCAAAAGGATGCCTTCTGACATAATAAATTCTTGGCAGCAAAGCTGGTTTTCGTGGTGAAGAACTACAATAAAGGCTGTAGCAAAGGTTATTTGACTGTTTTGCATAATAGCATATATTAGCCCCTGTGAGGGAAGGAGAAGAGGAGGGTCCTTCTTGTGACAACAACTGTGCACTGTAAAAATGCAAACATGGGAAGGCATTTGCAAGAACAACCAGTACTTATTTACTTACGTGGTTAATGTCAGGGGTGTGCTTGGCTTACATAAGCATCTTCTGACTGTTTTACTTATTATCCTTGTTTTTTCCCTTTAATGTATGATTAATTTATATTTTGCAGAGGGGTGGGCTGGTTATTGGGACATAGTATATGAAGTGATGGAAGTGAGAATATTGGGAGTACAGCTTTCCCTTTCATCTTCAAGACACTCCTACACATATCAAAGCATTTGACCAGTGATTCTAAGTTACAGAAGTTTCTTTGTCATGTGGAGGGGGTTGTACATCTTTCTCTGCCCACAACCCTAAAACCATCTCAAATCTCACACTGTGCTGAATTGTGTGAGCTTCTGCTGAAGAGAGCTCCAAGCCTGGGAATTGCATGGGCGTTGCAGGAAGGAAGAATGAATGGGAGGGGTTCACTCTGACTTTGGAGAAACTTTCCCTCCTGCCTGCCTGCTGCAGGCTTGGACGCTTGATGGCTTTACACTTCCTCTAGTCATGTGTTAGTGTGAAGCACAGCTGCAAATGATCGTGGGAGACAGTGAAAAGCTATGGAAAATGAAGACTTTCATATCTGAAGTCCTGAGGGGGTGTTTCAGCTTTGTAGCCCCTTCTGAACTGTCAAAGGAGCCAATACCACACCTATTTAGATGAAGCCACCCATCCTTGGGGATGTATTGGTTGCATTTCAATGCTTACGGTCACGTTTGGGAATTTTGTAATTTGTCATTGCCACACAGTGAAAAGCTGTTCTAAGGGCAGGTGCTGTGCGTTAGTGCAGTTGCGGTCGGAGGTGCACAGCCGTAGCCCCAGGGCTGGGACAGATAGAGGGCTGGTTTGCCTCACTAGCCCTTTCTGTCTCTGGCACTTACATTGGTGGTGTGCTTGAACCTGGTGGTACTCCAGCCTATTTACTATTGTTAGTGCTCACTGCTTGCTTGAGAGACACGTTGGAGAAATAATACAGCCACACACTGTTAGATGAAGTGTTGCTTGCCCTGTGTAAACCAGTGGTGTGCCCTTTTTTTGTTTGCAGGTAGCAGAATATCATATGTTTGGCAATAAGATGAGTTTTAATCTTGTATCTTGGCAATAAGATGTGTTTTAATCTTGTAAAGATGCTTTGCGTGAGTACAAAGATAAAACTCTAGAGACTCTAAAGGCAGAAGGACACTGCTGAGAAAAATTTTGTTGTGCTTGTTCATAAGTTGCTTTATATTTTAGGCAGAATCAATTAGTAATAAAGTTACTCCTTATAATCTGATGTATGGTAGCAAGTTCTTAGAAGCCATCAAATCCGTACAGTGGTAGTGATACAGACAGGTGTCGTACAAGGAATAATTTTAGAGGAAAAAATGGTAGTATTTGAAATTTTAAATATCCAATGAAACACAAGTCAAATAGATGCTAGTTAATGGTATTTAGAACCTTAATTTTAGAATGTTGATTGAAAAATGCCTATATGCTAAGATAGCTGCAATGTATTGTAGTTTACACATGATAATTGGAGCAGAAATGTAGCAGTTTGAGGAAGAAGTTAAAAATCAGTTGGATCCAAGAAGACTTCCCTTTCCTGAGGTACTCTGCAAACTGGAGCACATGTGAAAATGAGGAGAGAGATTCATAGAATCAGAGAATGGTTTGGGTTGGAAGGGACCTTAAAGATCGTTGAGTTCCAGCTCCCATGCCATGGGCAGGGACACCCTCCACTAGACCAGAGTGTCTCCCCATCTCTCCTGTAGCCCCCTTTAAGAACTGGAAGGCTGCTATGAGGTCTCCCTGGAGCCTTCTCTTCTCCAGGCTGAACAACCCCAACTCTCTCAGCCTGTCCTCATGTGGGAGGTGCTCCAGCCCTCTGACCATCTTCATGGCTCTCCTCTGGACTCACTCCAACAGGTGCATAGATTATGAGAGTGTGAAAACTGCAAAGTGAAACAGAGTAGAAATAAAAGGAGCTGTTGAGGGATCTGCCTTTATTAGCTAGCCGGCTCAAATCTCATCAAGAAAGAGAAATTATCAAGCCTCTTGTGTCAGAGCCATGTCTCCTTGTATATTACTTTGACTCTAGCATCACGGGGCCCTGAATAAGACTAGACTGGCTGTATTCTCATGTATCATAAAAATATTTTGTTACATGTAAAGTGACAATGCCATGTTCTCCTCTTGCTTTTTGCAAAGCTTTGCTGGTACATTCCATGTCCTCAAAGCTGCTTCAGAAATCATGAGGACATAGATGTAAGTAGGAAAAAAATGAGACAATAATGACATTTCCTTTCTAAAATTTTAGGGGAGTATTTCATTCAGTGTTTATAGCCTTACAATCTTGATAATGCTTGGAGAACTTACTGGAGAACTTCTTGTTTTTAAGCAGACACTGCCCTCCTCCCCCCATTAGCCTATCCAGTCTGTTCAGAATACAAGTAGGATTCCTTTGGGGGGAAAAAAAATAGAAAAGAAAAAAAAAAAGAAAAAAAATATTTACAGTTCAGATACTTACAGTTTATCTCTAGATGGCTCCAAAGTGTGTTGAACTTCTAACCCTAAGCTCAGAATCTGTCATTTTATGCATGGATGATGAGAGTGAATGCACACTTTCTCATCCCATCTGCATTGTGGCTGCCCTGCGGTGGGGTGTAGTAGTGTTTATCAGAAATAAATGGACGCATTTATTTGATTAGCTCAATTTGAGGGATTCCTGATATTTAATGGTGCTGTGTGTTGTTTGGTAAACTCTCCCTTTCACTAGCAAAGAGATTTCTGCTGCCACGATCAGCCACACTAACTTTTCAGCACACTTAAGCATTTCTTGTGTGTAAAGGCCACAGCTGTAGTTGAACAATGTGGTTGTTGTAATCCAATAATAAGAGTCCTAAATATAACAATAATTATAACATCTTACATTGAGAACAATATTGATAATCAGGGATACTAATCCTTGAATTTCATAGAAATAGAACTTGACACTGCTTGTTGCAGTGTTTCAGTGTTTTAAGATTTCAAATACTTTGCAAAACTTGTATCTGCTTATGTAACAATTAGGCTTTGCTATACAGATGAGCATAATGGAAACAAAAAGTACCCTAAGAAATATGAATTATTACATTTATCAACAACTAAACAGAACACTTTGGATATTCTTCTTGTAATTAACAAATCTAACGTGCTATAATAAGCCCTGATTATAAATAAGGAGTCTAACAGCAAGGACTGATTTTATTGAAAGTACGTCCTATTAGAAACTACACCCAGTCTGGTCTGTGTAAACCGTTTTAGAAGTTGGTCAGTGGGAAATTCTTTGTAAAGCAGAGCTGCTGCTGAGCCATGTATGATCCTCTTGGTCTTGGTGTTTCTGCAATCTTCTGATGAACAAAATTGCCATTTATTGCCAACATGGTCAAAACCGTAATGAATTAATATATTCAGGTCTCATAAGAGCCCATGAAAAGAGAGTGTATCTGTAGGCATGGGAACAGCAGACACTTCTGAGGTAGATTATTAGAACAGGATTTGATTTTTAATTACAGAATTTGTAGTGACCCAGGACAGTACTTACTTTACGTCAAGCTTCTGTCTCAACCCAGTGCTGTTGCGAATACACCCCAAGTTCTCGCCTGGCATGATGCCACCTCCTCATTCACTGGTGGGTTTTCCTTTGACTGACTGCAGGCTCTTTTCCTGGTAAGGACCTTAAAAAGAACAGACCAACATGTAGGGTCTAAAAAATACTTTTTTTCCTTGTTTTGTGCATCTCTTCGGGAGCCCAGTATGATCCCCTCGTTGTTTACCTCACTGTTCTACACACTACCTCTGGTCTAGTAGCCAGGATCTGGGCATGTATATTACCTTCAGGAGATGCTGAATTGGGATTACATTGCTGCCTCTCGTGTTCGCATCTTCTGCCTTTTGAGTTCTTCATTCTACAAACTTAGCGTGCTTCTCTGGATGTAGTAGTAGATATCCAGTGGATATAAAGTTTGTTTTTAATGTATTGTGTTTCTCTTTCATTATCTAAAATAGAGCTTTTAGTTAGCAGTACCTTTCAGCTGATGTTTTGACTATGAACAGTTAAAAATTCCTAGAAAAAAACCACTTCTATCCTAAACTGCATATGGAAAACATGTAATCTTATTCGGTATTCAATGAATAAGCACGTTATGTTTGAAGAAATAATTATTTGGATGTTCTCAGTCATTTCATTTTTAATGTTTATTTTTAGTGTTTATTTTTAATGTTTATTTTTAATGTTTATTTTTAATGCTTTTAAACTTTTCTTTGACTCATATATAGCTATATTTGGGGTGGGGGAGAGGGAGTGAAGAGAGAGAGAATAATTCTATAGAGTAAAGGACAAATATGTTTTACAGTTAGGGGGCTTTTGCCTGAAATTGCAGATAACCAGTGCACAAAGTGATTGCCCTGCTCCTTTGCAAATATTTCTGTAATCCAGGCATTTGGCAGTTATTTTTTTCGTTAATCCTGTACACATTCATAAATCCACGGCCTGCATTTCCCC
>WKFP01015219.1:475776-512557 GCA_011057875.1 Pterocles orientalis
CCCCCCCCCCCCCCCCAAGTTTTATTTATATTTTAATTTTTCCCAATGAAGAATGAAAGCGGCTTCTGGTATTTCTTCTGCCATCCTACCTGCAGTGATTCTCTGGGACAGGGCATTACTTTTTTGCATCCGTCCTGTCCACAATAGGCATTTGCCATCTACAGTTCTTAAGACATTCTGTTCTTTGCTCCATCTTTTGGCACTGATAACTGTGACATCTGTTTGTCACATATGAAGCCCAGTGGGTGCTGAAGAACCCAAAGCAGCAAGCATCACTTACGTGTGCATCCCTTGCAGGGGCAGAGGAGAATTATCTTTGCCTCTCAGGTGGGGAAGTGGCTGGTTTGGCTTGCTCCTGGTTTCTGTGGTGACATTCAGACTGAGGCACATGGAAAGTTTCCAAATGCCCATCTTCCATGTACAGATTATGGGGAAACCTGGTCTTTCCTAGTCTCCCCTCTCTTGCCCTGGTTCTCCTAGGGAGGAATCATGAGTGCGTACCACAAATGGGAGCTGCTGTGGCAGGGAGAATTGCCTGCTTGGGGCCGCCTGCATTGTCTATGCCCAGGAGCAGCTCTCTGGTTGACGTGGAAGAGAGGGAGAAGTTTTCTGTTTGATTGTCTTGCTCTTCGACATAAGCAAAGTTTGTATTTCTGTATAATTGGGTAGTAGCCTACCAGCTCCAGATTAATAAAATGTAGGTGCAGATGCATAAGACACCGCACAATGTTTTAATTTACCAGGAACTTGGCTGGACATTGAAACATGTAGACGCACATGCAGTTTCAGAGGTGGTCAGTTCTTAAGAATAGTTGGCTTAAATTTAATGCATATTTAGTGGTAAGCAGGGAGAAAGCAGCTGCGTTTTTTTTTTTTTTTCTGAACATTTAATGATTTAGTGGTCGCTTCCATCACATTAGTTTAGGTAAAAATGTTGCAAATAATAGTTTACAATCTGAAAAGACGTTGGATAGTGCTACATAAATTCCTAGCTTAAATTAACTCTCATTAAAATTTTTTTTAATGACTTTTTAAATTCTGTGCTAGAGTCCATTGCCTGGATTTGCCTTTGTTGAGGCATAAAACTGATGAAGTTCACATAGGGCATGCTCTTTCTGTTCAAACTGAAAGATTAGTTTGTTTGCCTTATATTTAAAGAAAAAGAAAAGCTCTAAACCTGTTGTTTGTTTTTTAAGAAAGCTGTGTGTCTTCCCCTCCTGTGCAAAATTATTTCATGTGTTATCTTCTTTTGCCAATCGACGGGGATAGCACAAAGGACACAGGCACCAAAAAAAAAAAAAAAGTAAACTTATTTTTACTTATGTTTAAAGTGATAAAATAATGAGGAAAATAATAAAGGAAGATAAATAAAGCAGCAAAATAATAAGCAAACTACTATAGCAAGCACAAAATAAGGTAATGCACCTAATCATTACTATATAGAGTTAGCGATAGTGATTAAGAAAGATCCATCACCAATTGCCCCATGTCACCATCATCCAGATCCGCAGACACTGGGGAGCCCGTTCACAGCGAAGGATTTGGAGAACTCATCCCGGCAACTGGGAAATCTCTATAGAGTGCGTCCACTGTACAGAGGCGGCTTCCAAATTTCCCTGCAAACAGTCCCCGCTTTTATGCGGTTAAATAAACAACTTTTTATCTTAAGCTGCGAAAAACATCTGGTGTGGTTTTTTTTTCCTTGTTAACGTTTTCCTGCGCTTGTCCAGAACCCGAGAAAAAGTTAAGAATAAGTAAATGTATCCGGTTATCTTTGATTATGTGTCACCGCCCTGCTACCTTCTGTCACGGAGAGGTCTGTTGGAAGGTTTGAGATAGGTTTCTCTCTCTTTGGCAAGTGGGGCTACTGTTACACGACTATTACGTTACAGCAATGCTCTATAAGCATTACAACAAAAGCTTTTATAAATTGGCATATATTCATAAGGTTATACACTGCATATGTGATCAATATTATACATATTAGGTATATTGTTAGGTTGTGGGGTTCACCTAGATGTTAACTTTGGTTCAGGGCCTCACTGCTCAGGCCCTAGGATTTCACATCTGTATGTTATTGCTTTTCACTCAATGCTGGGTTTACAGAACAAGGACTTGCCATGGAAAGTTGTCAGTTTGCATCCTCATTCTGATTTACCAGTGGAGCATAAAAATATACTCTCATGTCAGAGTTTCAGGTATGATAGTTAAACCGGCAATGTTCATCATCTTTCCCTTAACTCCAAACTGAAAAGAAGGCCAGTAAGAACACAAGCTCTGTTATTTTCGCTGCAGTTCCAGTCTGAAGGAAAAAAATCTTTTGCCAGCAATTTGGAGAAGAATATTCTACCTTGTTGCCACAATTTTTTAGAACTTTATCTTCTCATGAATATCTGAGCAGCTGATTACAAATTTTAGTTCAGATCTAACAATAGAAAAAGTCTATTTTGGTACTTTTTAGTCTGTTAGAGGCAGGAGGAAAGACTGAACTGCTTGCAGAAGAGGAGCAGACCGTGGACTCAGAATGTGTGGATGTATTTCATGGAGAGGGTCATTTGACTTTGAATTACCACAGATGTGCATAACCCGTTCTGACACTGAATTACAGAGTGGTTTGTGGATTTGCCTGTTTCAAAAGATAACGTGTTACACACATCAAATAAGACAATACCTCAGAGAGACCATGGAGTGTGCAGTTGTGTTATTAGGTAGGAGGTTGCAAGCATGGAAGATTTCCGTGGAGGGTAGCACTGCACCTTGCAGTCTCATCCCGGAAAATCATATGAGTAAAAAAAATGAAATGAAACATCTCTTGATCAGTTTCTGCTGGGCCATTGTCATAAAATAAATTAATTGCATAGAAATCTGCCCGATTTCACATCAGTGAGCCATTAAAGATTGTTAATAATTTGATGAACTCTGACTTGGCCCACACAAGATAGAACTCAATGACAGAGTAGCTCCATTATGTTCTACTTGCAAGAGAAATTTTCTGGAGAAGTTTTTTGAATGTTAAAAGCACTGACTCTTCTGAGCAGTTTCTTTTGGAGGGATTTCTTTACTTTTGCTATTGTTTTTTATTTGTTTAGGCCCACAGACAAGGTAGAGTTTGCTTTAAACTTAAGGAAAAGAGTTTCGCCTTTTCTCTTCATGCACAGAGTAGTCCATCTGTGTACATAACATCTCAGGGGTATGCCAGCCAGCTCACAAAGATGTGCAGTGTATTAACATCTTAAATGGTCTTCTAGGCCCCAGTCGAACTGGCCAGGTAATGAATGTATTTTGGGATCTGGACAGGATTGCTAGACTCTATGGTTGATAAGCTCAGGTGGAAAGCGTGCAGGGTGGGGGAGTACTTCTTGAGGAGTTAGCATCCTTGGAGATCTCCGTTATTTCTGGAGCATAAGAATTTAGGAATCTTTCAAAATAAAAAGGATGGTTGCGTTACGTAGTGTTTCCTTTAAAGAGTGGGTCAAAAAGGAAGAAGAGAACCATCATATGATTTTATCTTAAACTCTCTTATTTTCAGCAACTCTTATTGTTGGAATGTCTGTACCTTTACATATACTCAAAAAATCTTGGGGTTATTTTGGGTGAGGAGAGGAGTAGCTGAATATGAGACTATTAATTGTGTATTGACATCACAAAACCAGTTTGATATACTGTGGGGCTTTATGCATCCAGAATATAGTAATGAACCTGATTTTTAGACAGAGGCCATTGTTCTTGAAGTATCCAGGACTGCTAGATGCTTGGCAACCTTAATTGTGCCCACAGCTGGGAACAATACATCAAACTGATTTATTTGCTGGGATTGCTCTTGTATGTGGGTTGTGTGACATCCTCTGATATGAGGGCATCTGGGGCTAGAAGAGGAGCAGACCATGCCAGCTAGAAAAATTTCTTACTACACTGAGGTTGGGTGGATGCTGGAATTGCAGGAATATGGTAAAAGACAGGGTGCTCTTAAGAAAGCTGTGCTTTCCCTGTTAGCTTCCAGGGTGTCTCCATGGGCCCCAGGCACCTGATGTTTTTTGGTACATCTTCTCCTGTCCTAAATTAAATGGCATTATCAGCCAGAAATGCCCATTCCCTGAAATTCCCCTCCTGTTGATCAGAACGCAGCAGTGGCTGGCCGGCTGCTGGCAAACAGGACTGTCTGGCGTGGCTCTGGGGATGAAAGGTGTGGGTGAAGAATGCTGGTGGCCTTTTTGTATTATTATTTCCTATCTGTGCACAGTTTTGTTTACAAAAAGAATTGCTGCTCTTTAATTAAGAAACAGAATGACAGAAATAAATGGCTTTAAAAGGATATTCTATTTAGGGAAAGAGGGGAAGTAATTGTGGCAAGCTATTCTGAAAAATGTCATGCAATCTACAGTTAAATTATTTTGTTCTTTCCTGGCTGTGGTTTTTATGAAATTGATGAGTCAAACAATTGTCAGTAATTTTTTTGTTGTCTTAAATTTTTTTTTACCCTCTATGAACTATATGCATCTGTCTATATTACATCTGAATTAGAAAAATACATAGATAGGAGGAGGAGGAAGAGTAATGGCTTTATTTAGAATTAACTCTCAGTAAGTGTTTATTAAGTGCATCTGTCATGTCTTATTCTGGATTTGTGTTGCAAGTCTCTTAGCTGGGAATTAATTTTTTTTTGATACCTGATGACGTTGAATATTTCAATGTTATTGTTCTCATTCATCAGTCTATGTAAGCAGTGTGGGACTTAAGTTCAGGAATATCAGAAGTACTTGCTGTCTTCCTTTTTAGTCATTTAGCAAAACCACGTCTATGGCCTATTTTTAATACATTTTTAGATTAAATGTTTTATGTATTGTCAAGAATATTCAATCTCTTTCGAAAAATAAATGCCATTATACATGAGACTGTGCTTGTGAAACAGTTCATGCAATTAATATACCAGATGGAAAACTTAGGTTAAGAAGGGCTTTTGGAGAAAATACGTACACATATGGATAAATCAAGAAGGCTTACGTCAGATAATTCAAGCTAATGGTATTGTGTGTGCGTGCATGTGAACAAGTGGATTCAAGAAGACTTAAGGAAAAATTATTTCCTCTTGCAACTTAAGTTTGATGTCTAAATGAGTTCTTATAGATCTGGAACTTGGTAAATAGCCTTTCTTCCAGGTGTCATGCAGAAAAGAATACCTGATTTTTATTGCTGCTTGTCTGTTTGCTAATAATGATGAGCATTACCTAGCACTTAGCAGAGAAACAGCAACATTTGGATTAATTAATGGCTTCAGTTGAAATGCCTTGGGAATATGCAGGACTTGTGCTTTTTGCCCTGTTTTGAAGCAATGGTGTCTAAGACAGAAATTAACATCTCCCCTTGTACATCACACTGACTATGCGTGTATTGTGGCATTTTGCAGTGAAACATTACTTTTTATTAACAAGCAGTTCTAAGGCCAAAGACCTGAGTATTCATTAAGTACAAAGGGAAACAATATCAAAAATACAGTGGTGCACCCCGCAAAGCAACAGTCCGTGTTGTTTTAGCCTAGAGAGTGTTTCTCTCTTGCTTTCTGTGCATATGTGTGGCAAGCAAGTCATTTTATGGATCAGTCTTGGTGGTTCTGATAATTAAGTTTCCCCTGCTGTAGGGAAATGAAACTTCGGAGAATAAAAGCTTTAGCAGATGGTTGCTCTTACTGAAAGTTTAATTATTTTTATTTTCTTTGTTGAAGAATTAGGGAACAATTTTTAGCTTCTCACAAGCTGGCCAAGCACATCTGAGAGCCAGGCTGCATGGCAAGAAGTGGTACGTGATCAGTCCTGGATCACCATTTTTTTCTCTACTAATATGTTGTAATAGAGTATATATGCCTGATTTGAGCAACTATTTCTTTGGCTAAAAAGGGAAATAAATGGAAGACATGGCTCCAAATGTGTGACTAACCTAGACCTTTAAGTGGCTTTGTTTTGGAGGCGGGAAATCAGGTGGCAGGCTCTGGAAGGAAACGGTTGGAAGTTGTTGGAACTGGGACCTGCTAAGAAGGATTTCCTCTGTCTTGGGCCTGGAGTATTCGATTTACAGTGTGTTTGCACGTGGTTTAGTTTTGGTGTGCGAGACAGATTTTAGATGGACACCAAATACCCGAGAGTCTTCTTTATCCCCTTGGCACAGGGATGCAGAGGGATGCATAGGGATGCACATGCTGCAGAGCTTCCCCATACTGGTCTGGACCTCTTGGGCGAACATTGATGGGGAAGGAGTGCATGATGGATTATCTCATGTTCTGCAGTGCTCTTTGCTCCAGGCAAAAACATGTTGTTAGACTGACACTTACACTGAACAGCTAGAGTAAGGATGGCCCCCAAAGCAGGATCTGGTCTTGTACAACCCTGCACTCATCTGTGTCCTGAGCAAACGTGTTGCGTGCACTTCTAAGACCTTTTTTGGCGCAATAGGCCTGTTTCTGCTCCCTGATTACTGTGTTCTGGGGAGTGCACCCACATCCTGATTTGAGTGGCTTTTCATGGATGTAAGCATTTGTGTGCCAATGAGTGACTCCATACAGTTTCTGAACTGAGGTATGTTGAGCTCTACCTACCGCTGCAGTTGGTGCCCAGTTTACACATTCGCAGTGCTACCGCCTTTCTTGTTCTCCAGAGCTCTTTGCATCTTGTTTTGGGGGGTGGCATGACTGTGAACTGTCAGGAAGCTCTGGGTATTAATGGTCTTGGAACAGGAGAGACACTATGATATGGCATTAGTGTTACGTTTGTCACTGTGTGGGGCACTGTAGTCAAGAGTCCAGTGAAGATATGGGTTCCTAGATGAGAGTATCTGCAAGCAGCCCCTCCTTGTCGTGTGACCTACCATGGCAGCGGTATGCTGGGAGGGAGGCTGAGAGTCACTGGTAGATAGTTACTCCTGGATGTATGGCATTAATCATATTCACGCTCCTGTTATACTCTCAGAATTTGTCTCTGGTACAAATGCTTTCCCTTGTTTCCAGTCTCTTACAGCACTGTAATAACTAACAGTGTCTGTTGATATATCCCTGCCCTTGTTTCCTCTTCTCCTCTCCCTCCCTGATATAGTGGAAGTGTTACTAACATACCTGTTACTAGGGACTGCCAGACAGGCATTCATAGCACGGCATACTACAAGAATTCAGAGCTTTTTTGGGGGTTCAGGAGTGTTTGGTATCACCCGCAGGTGGAGAAGCCATGGCTGTCATAGATCTCTAAATCTTACGATTTCTGGATAGCATAAAATTTTGTGTAATGATGAAATATTTCTCTTAAAGATAGGGCAAATATCCTCCATTGGCTTGATTTTTTTTGTTCCAGCCCATTTTGACTTCCTACGGCAGTACAAAATGTTACTAACTTTTGTCTCGCCTTCTTCCATCCTCTTTCTGCAGGTCTTGATGATTGCCTGCAGCAATATATAAAGAACTTTGAGAGAGAGAAGATTAGTGGTGACCAGCTACTACGCATTACTCATCAAGAACTGGAAGATCTTGGAGTCACACGAATTGGCCATCAGGAGCTTATCTTGGAAGCAGTAGACTTGCTCTGCGCACTGGTAAACTTCTTGGGGAAAAAAGGGAGGAGTGAACAGTGTTTACATATTCACAGTTTGTGTATTGAAATTTTGAGTCCTAAACACTAAGTAGTTCAAGAAACTCCTGATATGAAATGTATGAACAATTCAGTGTTTTAAACCAGAGGCAAAATAAAGAACAGTATCTAGTGATAGGATGGTACTTGTTAAATAAATTGATACCAGAGATTTCAGGTTTGCATATCTGTCTTTATGAAAGAAAAGCTTATCTGAAATCACAAAAGGACTAGACTGGGTTTGGTTGTGAATGTAAAACAGTTACGTATGTGAATGCAGTAACTGAGTGCCAGTTGCTCTTTACTAACAAAATGTCCTGATATTAACCACGTAATTTTTCAGTGATCCTTTCATGCAAAGTATGTTTTAGATGATTATTCGAGCCTGCTGAAACATAGCTGCTGTATTACACAGTAGAAAGGACTAAATACTGAAATAATTATCTTATGTGTAAATAATAGGTACATCTCTGAAGGAGCCTATAGAGGGATTTTGGTAATGATCCTTTCAGTCAGGTCATGTCATGCAAAACTGGAATTATCCTCTCGGTGAGGGGTGTGGTGCTGACTTCATCCTTACGAACTTTCAGTGTGTGCCTGTAAAGATGAGTGATAGATTGGGCACACTGTCTGCATTCTCTACTGATTGTGAACAGCTCTGCTAATATGTACCTGACTGCATAAAGCGGTGTTTTGTGGATTTTTAATGTGTACTACATTTCCAAGCCTCAGAACCAGCTTTAAGAAAGCGGAATCTCAGTAGAGGTAATCACAGGTGGTAGGCTGAAAGCCTCTTCAGAAGGGCTTGTGCATTCTCAGTATGCATCAGCTTTTCTGAATATCCTTGTCATGGTTTATAAAACCAAAGGGGACAGTTTTTCTAAACACCTGGTGGGCTGAGGCAGGGAACAGGGAGGGTTTCACTCATCGCTTAGGGTCATGGGCAAGAGACCGACACGACTCGTGAAGAACAATAAAACAACTGAATTTATTAACTATTTACAACAAGAAGCAAGATATTGAAAGAGAGAAACCACATCTTACACAAAGGCATTTCTCCCCCACCCCTCCCTTCGTCCCAAAGCCCAAAGGCTTTGTTCCGTACCTTCTCCCCCCTGGCGGCACATGGCAGGGGAAAAAGTGGGGGATGCAGTCAGTCCGAGACGCTCCTTTCTCATCACCGTCTCTCCCAGCTGCCATGTGGAGTTTTCCAACGTGGGGCTTCTAGTTCCAGCATGGGGTCCTCCACGGCTGCTTCCAACGGGGCTTCAGTCCCCCAGCGACTCCCCTTACTCACCACGTGGCAAGGGAAAATGCTGGAGAAGCTCTCTCGCTCTCTCTCAGTGACCGGAGTGACATGCAGTTCCATCATCTCTCAGATCCTGCTTCCCTTTTCTCCGCCATTGAAGGTCTTCATCGGCTCCCGGAAAGAAGGGTTCTCCAGTGAGCCATGACGGAGGCCTGGGCTACTGCAGATCGTTGGCAGAAGCCTAGCAGGCAGCTGGAAGGCCGGACTGGTCCACAGGAGCCATGCCCTCCCTTGCCGTGCCAACCTATTGTTCTGTGTCCCTTCTTAAAGATGTTTTTCGCAGAGGCTCATCTCTGGTCTGGGGCGGGATGCATCCTGAGCAGGACCTTGCCTTCCAAGCAGTTTCTTACAAGAAGGCTAAGGGTGATGTCCCTTCCCCCACTTCACTCCCCCTTTGACCAAAGGCTTGGGGGGAAGGGTGACTCCTTAAGGGTCTTTAAAAAAAAAAGAAGCCACCGTTTTTAACCCCTCCCTTGCCGCCAGACAAAACCCATAATGATCCTATTGTTGCATCTTTGGGAGATAGATGTGATGGGTAATGAAGAGAAGGAAGTGAAAACAATAAATAAAAAAAACCAAAAAGGAAAGTAAAAAAGAGAAGATATTTTCCATAGAGGAAAACATTTGCTTTTAAATATATCTTAGATTCTCTTCTTTAGAGTAGTATTTCTAATAATATTGCAGAGTGGCTCAGTGCAATAAGTTAACTCATCTATTTGCTTTTTTTTTAAATAGTGGAAAGGATGCAGTCCTAAAAAAAACTTGCTACTAATGTAGAAGGGAACATAAAGACAGTTATTCACAAAGTACTCTTCTCATCAGACAGCGCAAAAGGAAACAAGAAAGCAGATACTTTAACTGAGACAAAACCTAAGTTAGGGTGAATGCTGATGACCCGTTCTTCCCAAGCACACAGGGAGACAGATTGAGACTCTTTAAAAAATAACCTATTTTCAATGAACGAACCTAGTTTACTAGCTGAAATTTCTTCTTTTCCTAGATAGGTAATTACAGATGTTATCTTTAAACAAACAAACAGAACTTGTCTTTGTTGCTTCCTTATCTTAGGCAAAAGTGTATGGAACTCAACTGACTATAAAATAAGGAATTTGTAGTGAAGGCTAACACTGCATCCTTAATTAATGCAGCAAGTCTCTACCCTCCTGGTCCTTGTTGCACATACAGTGTTGTTTGCTTTTCTGAGTTTGTCTTAAAGAAAACTTCATCATTGAAACACAATGGCATGTCTTCAGATCACTGTTTCCCATTTAAGTTGAGGTTTTTGCAGTCTCACAACTGGCTCCTGATGGCTCCTCAGGGATACAAAATGTGATTATTATATTGATTTTAGTGCACTTAATTTGAATTTATTGTTCACCAATCAGATAAACCTCTTAGGAAATTTAATTCAGAGATAATCCTTTTGGCTATACTGGTCCTATAACTTACAGGCTTTCCTTTTTTTTATTGCATCAGTAAATATCTGTCCTGGTTAGTGCTTGCGTATTCTTCTGATTAGCCTCTAATGTTGACTGTATTGTTTAGGAGAACTTTAAGCCTATGGCTCTCCAGCACAAGATAATTGCTAGTGCAGGTAGTCACTGTGCAAGCTTTTTCAATTAAAATTATCTCATTTTTTCTCCTGTTTCACTGGAGGCTTCATGATAGAATTTGCCGTGAATTACAAGTGTATGATCCAACTGAATTAAGATCTGTTTGGATGCTGGAGGTGACTGGTGGTATGATGGGATAGGAATAGTAATGTTAATTTTGTCTTTCAGCCATAATCTCTGATTGATTTTTAACTACTCATTAAAAAATTGTCACTTCTGATTCTCTTCCCCATTCTCTCCCAGTTAGTGAGTGGCCACCTAAACAGTTTTTTGGGACCGAGGACAGTTGAGAGGAACAGAACCACCTTCCACTGTTCATTCCTGCTCCCACTCTATAGGGGGAAATTTTCAAAATAGTTGCTGTCAATGAGAAAAGCTGCTTCAGTGTTGATTAGCTGATGTGCTTTAGGAAGTGCTTTCTTCCTGTCCCCCCTCTTCTGCCCCCCTTCCCAGTATTTTTGGGGGGAGTAACTTCTACTGGCAGTTTCTTCCCTGTCATCTGTGGATATGGTGAACAGCAAACCAACTGCTTGTGTTGCGTGCCTGTAGTTCATGAGGCAACATCTTCTACCTGGAGGAAGGTGGAGAGCCTGAAGAAGCACATTTGGCTGGTGTGGGGAGTGCGTGGGACCTTAACCCAGATGGAGGCTATTGAACAGTGCTGAACAGACAAACTGCTTGCTACAATAATAGCTGGGAGCCTGTTATGTTTGATAGTACTATTTAAAGAATGTTCTTTATTGATTTTTGACAGAAGGTGGGTGGGTGGCTCTGGTCTCTCACAGTATCTCCCTCTTGTCATAAGCACTTGTGACAAATGGATCCTCCAGTGTTCATTAGCTGATCAGAGAACAAATGGTGGCCTGTGCTGTCCGTCTTCGGTAGAGACTCTCTTGGCTGCCAGCCTGCCATACTGTACTCTTGACAAGAGAGCAAGCATCCTGGGGGTGAGATTCACAGGTTTTCTTTTCCTGTGGTGCTTCAAAGAAGGAGGAATAAAAATTTTGCCCAGCTGTTACTGCTGTTACAGGTCACGCTTGCTGATAATGATGGGGGCGTACATATCTCATACCATCACTGAAGTCGAACATGCTCCAGGAGAGAGCGAGCAGTGTAACTAATGTGGTTTGTCTCTTGCCTCTCTTCTTTAGTCTGTGAAGGTGGGAGCACGTTCAATAGATTATCTCACCTCAGTGCAATTTTGTGTTTTATCAAATCCATATGTCAGAAAGGGCAAGACAAACGAAATGTTCTCCATGCTGAAAAGGAAGGAGTATTGAAGTCTGTGATGGTATTTTATTGCTGCATGGGTTTTGATCAGTCCTTGAGAAAACACCATGATGGAGGTATGCCTGTAGAGTTGTTCTGTTTCCAGCCAGGTGCACGTCTTTGTCTCTTTCTGTTCAAACTGGGGCATGAAACTGAGATCACACTTGTGGCACCAAAAAGTAGATTCCTGCTTGGTGTGGATGTGCGTGTTTATTCATACTGACAAAATCTCAAAAAATAACTGACATATCAAAAGTGGCTGAAAATTGGTAAACTAAGAAACTGCATGTCCAGCTGTAGAGGAGCTGGAGGAGAAACAGTACTGAATTAGGTACTATGGTATTTTTTCTTAAGGCTACAGCCAGGTAATAAAATATACACTTGTTCCTCAGTTATAAAAATTACCACCCCGACCTGTTCTCAACACGATCCTTTTCAGTATGCAGGTGGCAGTGAAGCTAGTCTAACACTGCTTTACATTTCATCAGTAAACAAATAACAGTAAAGGAGACTTTCACCCACACATAAAATGTGGTGAGACATTTCTTTAATGGTTGCTTTAAGAACTGGATGTGAATGAACAATGCCAACAGAAAGTAAATTGAAGAGAGCTGGAGGTGATGCTTATGAGAAGAGAAATGCATACTGAAGAAGAGACTGCTTAGACAATGCCATCATATCACAGTATCAGTCTTCAGGTTTTGTGTGCATCTGGAGATCTTGGAGCTCCTGAAATACCTAACTGCTGCAGAAAGCAGAGAAATGCACATAATTCTTTTTCTGTCATCTGTTTGTCAGGAGATGGTGTTTCATTTATCAAAACTGGATGTGACCATATTTTGCTGAGTGTTCATGGACTCTAAATTTTATGTCTCCTTGGTATTGTATTTTTCCCAGAAAATGCTACCCTTTGCCTTGCTGTCTGGAGAATACAAAGACTGTAGACTGCCTAGCCAAAAAGATTTCTTCTTCTGTCTTTAAGAAAATGATCTAGTTTGCCTGACATATCACCACAGTGGCTTGATTCATGAGGATTTTTTCTGCTTTACTTCTCCAAAATAGCATATATATTTTGTTTGAATGATTAAATTAGTTTTGTTCGATTTTGAACATTTTCAAGTACTTTTTTAAAAGAGACCTTAAAGTGGGAAATATTTTGTTCTGGGAAAATGCGAATGTTTAGAAAACTTCACAAACAACTTTTCAATGCTTTAAAGTTTTCCTTAAACAGAATTTAGTGACATCCCTATGAATTTGCAAAATACTGCTTCAGGTAATCTGCATTTGCGTAGAACAGAGTTTGGATAAAAAGAAAACAGTTTTTGGTTTGTACAGCATAGTAGTTTCAGTACTGGTTTCATGCTAGTTATTTAAGACTGCTATGTCTGCAAGGGAATTTATTATACAAAACATATTTGAATCTGTAAAGCTAGAAGATTGCAGCAGATGAAATAGCATTATTATTTGGCAGAGAAAACATTGGTGTGCACTAACAGCATGAAATTACTTATCATTTACCACTAACATAAAACATTTATATGTAAATGAATGTAAAAATAGGCCTACTTTACCCATGAATGATTCGATTCCTCTTAGGAATTATGCCTTTTATCTTAATTTCATCTTCTTGCCATTTCTCACACAGAAATCCTTTCCTTTGCCCTTATCACTCACTAGTCAGATCTTGAAACTGCTTTTGTCAGTAATAATGAATATTAGACTTAATCATTGTAGTGCTAAATGAGGGAGACTTCATTTCAGAATAGAGATTTGTATGGTCTGAATTTGGGATTTGTTGTTAGTATTCTGTATGCTCACCGCAGAAAAATCACTTACCCTTTTTGCTATTGCCCTTTGCAAGTTGAAGTTCTGCTTATATATCATGTGCCTTCCTGTCTTCAGGCTGAGCTAACTTAACTGCAGAGAAGGAAATCCTGAAGTCCATCACCAGGTCAATAAAGCTATGGAGTTAAAAAGTTTCTGATAGCTCATATAGATCACATTGAAAATGTTTGTTGCTTCTGTTTGTAGATCTTTTATACAGAGCTGCAATAAACACTGTGGCATGCCGAAGGCAGTAAATACGTCTGTATGCAAAGGGTGACTGTCCTTTCTCCCACCCACCTCAAGAATCAGCTATGGATCCCAGATACTTTTTTTAGTTGCTTTTTTCTTTGGGCTGTTTGGAGTTTTGTGCAAATATGAAACATATGCCCTGGTTCAGAGTCAAGCATGGTTTGGGTTGGAAGGGACCTTTAAAGATCCAACCCCCTCGTCAAAAGGAAAGGGCTGTTACAGTCTAAAATGTTTTAAAGAGATTGTGTGTTCGTAACAATCTACTTCCTTTTTTTTTTTTTTAAGTGTTGATAAGCTGTTTAAGACTTTGTGAAATGCATGTGGCTGAATATGTAATGGTAGTTTGAATTCTGGAGAAGTAAAGAGCGCTTGGCTGTCTAGGGACAAAATTACATGTGGAAGTAGAAAAAAAATAATGAGCGCTTGATCTTGCACAATCTGCTGATGGAATAAGAGTAGGAAGAATAGTTATATAATTGCTCTATTAGTGCTACAGAGCGTAACCAGGGCTTGGCTTTTTGATGTGTTGCTTCATTGTGTTGTGGAAAAATAAGGGGATTTTTTCGAAAGGGGAAGATGATGATGAGGAGGAGGAGGAGGAGTCTTTCCTGGGTTTTGCAGAGCTGTAAGTGTCATGCACCTGAGTTTTTTCTGACTGCAAACATTTAGGACAAATATTTATATTCTTTGAAACCATTTGCCTTTTTATCAGTAAATGTTTAATTGCAGTAAATGATAAGTGTCATTTGAGGCTTTTTCTCCTTATCTACTTATTCTGTGTTTATGAAACAGATGTGTGAGGACCATGTGTTGTGCACTTCTAAATTGCCCCGTATGTCAGTGCTGTTTGAAGGAGGCGTAACCTTAGTGTTGGCCTTTCATGAAGCTGGAAGAAGGGTCGTTAGAAATATATGTTGTAGGTAGATCTGATGAGGTATAAAGTTACATAAGGCACCTTCCATGTGACAAGCTGTGTTCTGTTCTCAGTTGCTTGCACCTTTGGGCTGGTTGGCTTTCTGTCTCATAGTTTGTGGGAGTGTTCAGCCAGGTGTTTTGGAGAATGAGGTTCAGATGCATTTTGTTAATTTTTACAAACAACTTTGGAGACAAAGGTTGGAATTTTTCTTGGCAGATTTTTGGCCACCTCAAATTTTCACGTGCGGTTTTGAAATGGCTGCCATGTGCTGTGGTACCCATGTGATGCTGTTTTGATTATTCATTTAAAAACTTCCTCAGGCTTCTGGAGAGCTGAGGACTCTATGAACTTTACTGTTGCCAGGTTGCTTGTTTAAAAGCAATAAATATTACATACAGAAATGATGCTCAGGAATTAAATATGGAAGAGGAAAGCACTGAAAAATAGTGAGGAGCAGGATTAAGTTTGCCTAAGGTTATCTTAAGTTCATTTCTTAGCAGTCATATGCTATCCTTACCTAAAACTTCTGCGTTCAGTCGATGAATAACTGGGAAAAGACTTTTTAAAAAGCTGCCTTAGAGAGAAAACTTATGATTTCATCCCTGTGATTGTTATCCGTATTACAGAGAGATATCAGGCATAACTGAGAACTTTTCTTCACACATAATTTATTATACACTGCACGTAATTTGTTATACAGTAGAGCTATGTAGATTATAATATTTGTCTTTTCAAAAGGTTGCCATTTTTTTTCTTCTTTAAAAAATAATATTTGTGTGTGTGGCAGCAAATATTTGCCAAAGAAAAATAAAACTTAGCTTCTGTAGTTTATACTGTTGTGGTTGCCTTCTCCAGAGGGGCAGCAGAAATTAATCGATGTAAACACTGCTACCTGCTCTGCCTGCCTGAAGAAGCTGTTTTTTTCCTTTTGCCTGCAAACATCAGTATTACAGTATTATCCTCAGTTCCCATCCTGTGTCTCTTCAGTAGGAGTTAGCACTGGTCGCTGCATGCCTTCTGCTTCGCTTGTCTTCCAGCAGCTCTCTGGGCTGAAGGAGAAGAAGCGGTTATTTAGGGAGGTAGGCAGAGCTCATTTCTCTATTTTGGCTTGTTTGTCAATCGATGTCCTTGAACTTAATGTGGCCTTTGTGCTTGGAGATGTAGAAGCATTCATGGTTGCATAAAAGTTGTGATCAAGACATCTATTCTAAGGGGTTTCTGGATTTGTTAATGGGACTGTGGCTGTGTTTGGATTGCAAATTGCGGTGTATTTAGATGTAGCTTCTTTTGGTAACTTGGCTTTTTCAGTTAGTGGAGATGTCTTTGCACTTGCAATGGGCAGTATAAAAACACCCTAAACTAAAGGTCTAAGCAGCTTCTTGACACTCTCTCTGAGCCAGCAGAGATAGGTAGCACTATATGACTTAGGAACAGTTTACTTCTTAACTTGTGCTAGCAGTGGGAGGTGCACTTCTCTGCTAGCAAGAGTTAAGTGAATTTAACACAGGAAAAAGATTGAGTTCAGTTTTTTTGTGGATTTTTGTTTTGTTTTGTTTTTTTTAAGGGGGGGGGGGGGGTTGGTGATGAACAACTAATGAGCATTGATCAAGCTAATCTAAAAAAGTTTGCTTTACTTCCGAAATTTGGTTACTGAACTTTCTTCCTACCCTGTGGTGCTGGTGCAAGGATGGGCTGGCAGAGGGACTAGGCTGGCTCCCCTCACCAAAAAAAAAGAAAGCCAAACTCATCAGCAGTGATTAGAGCTGCTGCTTGTCAGCATGTGAAGAAAAGAGCTACAATTCATCACTCACACTGTCATAGGAAGCCAGAGAAAAGTAATTAGCAGGTAAAACATCTATTAATAGCTCCTACCACCTTTAGTTTGAACACACCTGCTGACAAGCTATTACTCCTTGTAGTCTAGCTTCGTCACGTTCTTGTTTTGTGCTTGCCAGAAGTGACTGCATGAGAACCATTGCTGTTGGGGTGGGGTGTCTCTGAAGAGGCTCTTGCTCTGTGGCCCCTCGTTGAGAAGGCGGATGCGTAGACTTGCTTCACTTCTCATGATCTCTGCAAGCATGCAGAGTTTTCTTGTGGTTCTTTCAGTGACTGTGAATTTATTTTAGCTAATGAAAGCATTAACTTGTGTTGGTGCTGGCTAAATGCAGCGGAGGGGAAAACAAAGAACTGTCTCCTTTGCCTGCAATTATCCTCTTACGTTGCCTGAAAATAAATGCAGTGTATTTCTAAGAAAACCATATTGTTAATAGTATATTATCACATATAAAGTATGATTAAACTTGGCAATTATTATTTGAGCAAGCTTTTTTCCAGTGTTAGAACATGCAACTCTCTGTTAATTTTTAATCTGGGCCAGAAATATTAGTGATAAACAAGGTGAGGATTTTGTTAGCTTGGCTGCTAACTTGGTGGCTTCAATAAACACAGCTGCACAAAAACATATTCTGCCTCAAATTTATCTCAATGTTTTCCATCCCTGGCTTTATCTGTCTCATATTACAGGTGGAGGCTTTACTGAAATCGGTGCCATTCCTCATGTAATACTGGGTTTTTTATGTAGTTTAGGCATTACACTTGTCCTTCATTTTTTTATGTTAAAGAAAATACATTTGATGAATGTGTATGGAAATAGAATTGTACCTGTTAACATTGTCTCTTCCTTTCCATGCATACAACAGTGAAAAAAGACATCTGAAAGAGAGTACGTCTGTAGGTGACCATCCCTTGAAATGTTAACAAGAGGCTTTTATAGGGGCTCCTTCTCTAAAGAAGCATATATGTAAATATATCCTATTTTCTTGGCTGTCATGGGTTGGCCCTTGGCTGGGGGCCAAACCACACACACCCGCTCACACAGTCCCTGCCCCCACCCAATGATAGGGGAGAGTAAATTTTTGAGTATCGTTTTGTTTGGTCCACAGTGTTCAGTATTGCAGGTGTTCTTTTTACTGGTGCTCTACTTTTTGATGGGACAGGAGGGCTGTGCGTTGCCTGTCACGGTTCCTGCAGTGGTGGGCCCAGCAGATCAGCACAGGCTGGTACCCAACACCCGCCTTTCTAAGCAGATGAGGTACAGAGCAGGTGACAAAGTCGGGGATGGAGAAGAGGGAGGTGAAATAATTTGGGGGTTGTCGAGGAGGGGCATTGGGATCCCACCTCAGTGCAAGTCCTCCTGGCCATGGGCCCTGTGCGCAGCCAGCCTGGGGAGGCGAGTGGGTGCCTGGGCCCGGGACAGCTCCTTCCCAGCTCACACCCCCACCATAGTTTACCTTGCATGGTTTGGAGGAGAGTGTGGTATTTAGATAGTTGCACTTAGCTTCTTAGTAACAGCCCCCTGAATTAAGAAGTTCAACATTTCAGTGTGTCAAAAAGACATTTTGTGTGATGTATCTTTCATCCAGAATATCTTTCATTTGTTTCTACACCTCTTAATTTTGCCAAAAACGAGCTAGATGCTCAAGAAGTGGGATGAAATAAGAACAAACCTGGTATTTTTTTCCAATTTACTCCTACCCGGTCCTCAGTCTTCATTCTGCTCTCTCAGCCACAGCAACCACAGAAAACCTCAGCAAAAACAAATTTATTTTTATCTGATGTTTATCTCTTTAATTTGGGCTGATTTAATAAGTTATTAGTTATGAACCATTTAGCTGAATAATAAAATACATTTTACTTCTCCATCCTAATTTATTGTTTTCATCTTGTAATTTTTTATTTATAGCCAAACTCTATCTGTTGTATAATTGCTGTTGAATATTTACGTGGTGAAAAAGTTATTGCCCAAACATGCAGTTTGTCTAATTGGGAATGGAGTGAGTGGCAGAGGATGGCGCCTACGCAGAAACTGCATGGTTGATAAACATGCCCACAAAGCCTTACTTGGCCAAAATATGGGAAGCAGATATTTTTAAAACGCAACCTTAGTGTATGACCACTTCCCCCTTAAGCAGAGTCCCAAAGTGCATCCTCTGCTTTGGAAAGTTTGCTCTTGTTTTAGCGGCTCCCTTGCAAAGTGTGTTCAGTTTACAAGTGCGAAGAGGGACTGGCTAGGAGACAGCAGACAAGCTGTGTGCTGAGGTCTCTCCTTTCTGCGATCCTCTCCCATTTACTTGGGAGTTGATGTTGTGGGAGGGCTGGGGGGCTCCCTGGGGCTGTCCTCAGTGGATATTTACACTGTCTATACAGTCCCTGTATAATTAAAGAGGAGATTAAGTTCATTTAGTAGATGGTTTGGATTAGGAGCATGACAGCTGCTGTAAATAATCTGCACCCCCCCACCCCTCCTCACCCCCTTCGCTGTAGAAAAAAGGCTAAGGTAAATAAGCTTCAGCAGTCTTAAATTGGCATTGGCAAATATGTTTGCCTGTATAAATACATGAATCTTCTCCTTGTGAGCAGTTCAACATGGGGACTAAACTGGCCGGCCTGGGATGAGAGCTGGTGAGGACAGCGGGTGTCATTAGGAGGTAGATTTTTCTATGTGCAGCTGGGGGGCTTTCTGCATCCTACTTCATCATCATTTGTGGTAGGAAGTAGTGCACCTTTGTAGTAAGTAGCTCTTTCCATCATCAACTGAACAAGTTGTGAGCACCCCACGTTTTAACCCTGTGATGTGGTAAAGGCAGGGAACACCTTCGGTAGAGCCATCTTTCTGTTAAAGGAATAATAAACTCAAGTCTATGCAAGTGCTTATTCCTCTACAAAGGCAAAAGAAGCTCTCTTTTGAAATAACTATTATTTTTTGCATTTTTCAGGAAAACAAATCTATTCTAGAAATAACAAGTCACTGATTGTACTGTATTATATTGTAATTGAATATTAAATTAAAGCATTCTCTAGTGCCATTTCAGCAACATTTGTATATTTGAAGGAAGGATTTTCAAGTACTATTTCTTAGTATTGCTGCATGATTATTTCTGTCTCTGCTACATAGCTGAGGAACATAATTTAAGAGATTGACTCTCAAATGTAAGCAGAGTTTACAACTTGACTTTAAACGGATGACAGACGTTGAGCAGAGTAGCACTGTTGTGTTCTCTGGTCTGTGATTCCAGTGGTCCTTTACTGTTAACAAGAATAAAAATAGGGTAATGAACATGCTTCGCTCACTGAAACCAACTAAAGCAATTTCATGTCACACTGTGTCCATGTAGCATACTTCTACTAGTTGCAAGCCCTTTTGCCTGATGTGATCTTAGGAATCAGTGTGAATACGGACATGAGGGACTGATGCATAACCATCAGATCTGCTGAGAGTGATGGACTGCTTTGAAAATCAGTCTTCCAGACTAGGTTTTTTCTTCATTTTGAGATGTTTTTCTCAGTGCACTTAAACCAGCTAAAAGATCACTCATAATTTTGCTCTTCTTTTGTTCTATTTTTATGCACTTTAGAAACAGAACATGCCATACGTTTGAAAACTAATGAGTGGGTGTATTTCTACCTTAATTATTAGGAATCATTAAATTTTGAAGCAGAGGAGCAGTCTTGCTGTTCTTGGTACTTCATGTTCAGCTGCAAAGCCAACTTTCTTTCTTTGTCTTTTTTTCAATGCAGAACTATGGTTTGGAAACAGAAAATCTAAAAACCCTTTCTCACAAACTGAATGCATCTGCCAAAAATCTGCAGAACTTCATCACTGGGAGGAGGAGGAGTGGTCACTATGACGGAAGGACCAGCCGCAAATTACCAAATGATTTTCTGACGTCAGTAGTGGATCTGATTGGAGCGGCTAAAAGTCTCCTGGCTTGGTTGGACAGGTAAAATCTCCCAAATGTGTCACAGGTAACCAGTTCATGCACATGGACAAACCCCAACGTCTTTACAAAATGTAGTGTAGACATTGAAACGGGAGCAGAATTCGTTTCCAGATCCTGAGAGGAAGTTTGTAGGAATTTTTTCTTGTTAAGGCAGCATGCAATTCAGTACAATACTTCTAAAGGGACTGCAACCCTAAACATATCTGGAAATACAATATAGCAATGGGATGATATAATTCGGTTATATACATATTTTATTTTTGATATAGAACAACACTTCGACCTGTGTAGTAACTCAGATTCATTGCTCTGATAGTATCAAATTCACAAAACTGTGGTCACGCTGTTTATTATATAGGTGTCAATATATACTTCCACTGTGTGTGCGTGCAAACATGTATGTTTCCTTTTAGGTTTTTAAAATTTTATTAGAATATCTCAGAAACTGTAGATGTGACTGGAACTGTCTTATATGTTTACCTCTATTACCTAGCAAGTATGTGGGACCAGGACTTAAATGCTCTACTTTACTTTATCTGTAGTTACATTTTTCTAATGATGACAGAAGTAATATGCAGGTATTTAAGGTGATTGTTGAAACTCTTGAAGTGATTAAAATTAGTCTATCTATTAGTCTTTATAAAACACATCACAGTGCATTTTTATCAGAGAAAAAAAATGTTTATATTGATTTAAAGGTGTATCTTATTTTGTATCCAGCAGCTGAAGTTTTGTTCAGAGTATGATCTTTGTATAGTTCTTAAAATCCAACCAACTTGTTTGGAATTACTTTGTTGTGTTTCATTTTCCTGAAGAAAAGTAGCTTCTGTTCCATAAATGGTTTCCATATGAAAGGTTTAGGTGAGGCATGAATCTCTGCCATTTCTTAAGCTGAACTGCAATCTCTTTCTTTTGTTCAAGAGACTGAGGCTACCACTGCTGCTTCTTCTGTTCTGGTTCTAGCCTTTTCCCAAGTATCAAAACCAGAGTACCTAAAGCTGGCCTACATTTCTATTTAGATGTTTAACATTAGATATGCAGAGAAGCAATACAATCTCATGGAAGGAGTTTAGTACTGAGATTTCAAAAATTTGGAATATATTTTCAACTCTGCCTCTAGCCTGGTGTTGTGACTTGGAAGACCTGTAGGCTTCACTTTTTCTCCCTGCAAATAATTTTTCTCAGAGAACAGCATATCATTCTGGGCTTTAAAACAGAAGGAACAGTAGAAAAACATGTTATTTTACGTAGGTAGGTAAGTGTTTGCCACTTCTTTCTATTTAGATTGTTTTCTTATCAGAACTGTGAATAATCATAGAACTATAGAATCACAGAACCACAGAATCACAGAATGGTTTGGGCTGGAAGGGACCTTTAAGATCATTAGTTCCAACCCCCCTGCCATGGGCAGGGACACCTCTCACTAGACCAGGTTGTTCAAAGCCTCATCCAGCCTGGCCTTGAACCCCTCCAGGGATGGGGCATCCACAACTTCCCTGGGCAGCCTGTTCCAGTGCCTCACCACCCTCACAGTGAAAAAATCTGAATCTACCTTTTTTCAGTTTAAAACCATTACCCCTCGTCCTATTGTTCCTGTGGGGGTCCCCTTTAAGTACTGGAAGGCTGCTATAAGGTCTTCCCAGAGCCTTCTCCAGGTTGAACAACCCCAACTCTCTCAGCCTGTCCTCATATAGGAGGTGCTCCAGCCCTCTGACCATCTTTGTGGCTCTCCTCTGGACTTGCTCCAACAGGTCCGTGTCCTTCTTATGTTGGGGGCCCCAGGGCTGGTCTCAGTACTCCAGGTGGGGTCTTATGAGAGCGGAGACGAGGGGGAGAATCACCTCCTTCAACCTGCTGCTAATGCTTCTTTTGATGCAGCCCAGGACACGGTTGGCTTTCTGGGCTCCAAGTGCACAAGCACGTTGGGCTTCTCCTCGACCAACACCCCCAAGTCCTTCTCCTCAGGGCTACTCTCAGTCCCAGCCTGTATTTGTGCCCTGACCCGTGTGCAAGACCTTGCATTTGAACCTTGTTGAACATCATGAGGTTTGCACAGGCCCACATCTCAAGCCTGTCCAGGTCCCTCTGGATGGCATCCCTTCCCTCCAGCGTGGTGACCACACCACACAACTTGGTGTCATTGGCAAATTTTGAGGGTATACTCTGTATCATGAATAATGACTGTTAGTTACAAAACTGAGAATTTTTTTTCTGGATAAAATTGTCTGGTGTTAAAAATTAAACTTTCCCGTATATACGTTTAATACATTGAAAAAGAAGTTCTGAGTTTTGGCATCTTCGTATTAATTTAGTAATTGATCTTCAGGAAAAAAGTAGTTGTTGATGCTAGGAAACTTCTCCATCCGAGCAGTAATGTGTCACTGTAGTACTGTACACTGTGCCCAAATTATGCAGTTTTAGTATTAAAGGACAGATCCAGTCTGTAGAATTTGTTTGTAACTCAGAAGTGTGTTGAGAATTACCTCTTAGGAAAGTTACCTTTATAAAGGCAGCTACATTGTGTTTGTCAGAGGTCATTCTGTTTGCAGGTTTCAGTGTTGATGGGGGAAGATCTCTAAAATAATTCCTAAAAAGATGCATATCAATTCTACTCCTAGTAAAATGCAAAATGACTTTTGCATTTATCTGAATTGATTGCTGATCAGACCCAGTAGTTCCAATAAGTTAAAAATGAGGGCAGCCATGGTGGTAGTCCACTTTTAGCAATGTTTTCTTTAGTGTCCAAATAAGGCTTCCTAGAAGTGATATTTTAATTTCATTCAGATTTCGGTGATCTGTGTAGCTTGAACACCTGGTTCTGGAAATGTTTTCTGTAACATTTTAAGACTTTTGTGATTTATGAGGGTGTGGGGTTTTTCAGTTAGGGTTGTTCTTCCTTCTTTGTGAAGCCCCCAAATTAGAATGAAGGCAGGCAAATGACTGCATTTTTCTCAGGAAGTGGGAACATCTGGAGATCAAAAGGATTCTGCTTATTATATTCCTTATTATATTATTATATAAGCAGCTATTGGGGCCACTAGGGGGAGGTAGAAAGATTTTTTAAAATAAAATATTTAAAGTTAGGAACATAGATTTAGTTTTATTCTGCATGGCTATTACTATTAAATCTGGGACCCAAATCTTAGTTTTTTTGGTTGGTTTCTAACAGCAGTTCTGTCTCTGGGGCATGAGAGAGTGGAGAGCAAACCGTTAGGAAGAATGAAGTGGCTATTAGGGTTATCCACCCCATTGTAACAGCCATAGTAGGCTGCCCCTAAGCGGTGTTTTTCAGGTCATGTTTGGAAGAAGCCACTAGCAGCAGCTCTGACTTGCACAGAAATGGAATTATATGTTTTTTTATGTGTGGGGAATGGTGCTGACTCCGTATGACTGGTGCTTTGCTTGCAGCTCTAGCGAGCTCTCTTTTGATGATATTCCTGTAAGACACTTACAATCCGTAAGGACCTTGTTAGGCCAGGCACAATTATTAGAAGGAGTGCAAAAGCTGTAATTTGATGAGTTACTTTCACCGTGGCTCTTGCAGTGCCACTATGCAGGGCTGATCCAAGGACGTGCTTTGTTCCAGGTCTCTGTCTGGAGCAGTCCTACTTACAGATGTATGTCAGAGCTTGAGTTTTACTGAAAATTAGGGTAGCCTTTAATTGCCAAGCGTTAAAAGTCTTCTGGTTTAGTTTCATTGAGGAAGTGGAAACCTTAGTATAGAATTCTAGCTATTTTCTAGAGAGGTTTCTATTGGCTGATGATATCGAAGAGCATAAAATAGCTCTCTGATAATGTCATATAAAGAAACTGTCATCACACTAATGGATTATGTCCTTAAACTTTTTAGACTAATTTTAATTTCCTGTTATGTTCTTAGCCCACAACATCTATCTTCTCTTCTAGAAGACTTCAAAAATATTTTAGCTTAATAATGTTTTATTTTGTACTCTTTCCCTAATCTTCAAATTCTTCCAAGTGAATTTCTGTATGGAGATTGGTGCTTTTTTGGAAAACTATGAGAGTTTTTGTGAAAAGTGTGGTGTTTGTTTTGCTGAGATTATGTAGAGTAGTTCTGATAAATGTATTTCTCAATGTTTCTTTTGAATTGCAGTGAAAACACACACAAGTTTGTTGTTTGGTGTCAAAGCAGGAGGAAGGTAAATACTGTTAATGGTCACTCTGATCAAGCAAGGAAAATTCTCTGCGTTACACTCTTGATCACAAAGTATGCTATAGTCTGGAAGCCATGTGGCAATTGTAATGAGTACAGATCTCTGTCTTTTTTTCTTTACTATGGTGTTCGAAAATATGAAATAGATAGTGAAAGATCTAGGAAAACTGGAATGCTGATAATCAAAAAAACATGATTGAAAGGAAAAGAAACTGAATAGTTAAAGAAAACTGTTAAAAAAAATAAGAAAAAGCACAATTGAAAAATGTGTGCAGCTGATGTAAAGACAAAAATTAAGGTAAAGAGTTTTGTGTCCCTCGCGTAACAAATAGAATTTTTTAAAATGTAAAATTAAAGTAGGATTAGTGTTGTGAGTTCACTATTGTGGATCAACAACATGAATGCATTGCAATTTTGTGGCATAGAGCTATCTCTAACCTCATAAAAGTATTTTTTTCTGTACAGTAGTATATCTAGTAGTATCTGCACATGTAATTGAAATTGAAATTAGACATATTTATATCTGTTAATCCCAGGTAAAGTTTTGTTCTTACAGCACACACTTACAGTCCACCTGAAAACCACTTTGTAAAAGTACAAAAGTAAAAGTTTTGCTTTGTGTGTGGATGTGTCAGTGTTCACTGCCCCTTTGAGATTTCTGAATTAAATATATGTCATCCATCCATGGCTTTCTTGCTCTAAAAGCACCTTGAACTCATGGATGATTTTGAAAATCAAACTACTTTTTTTCAGCTTTTAACAAAATTATGTTAGGACTTTACCATGTTACTTGTGTCTTCAGCGACACCAGTGGAAACTTCCTCGTATTTGTCCAGAGGCAAAAATAAACTGAAAAACAATAATATAATAGGGATCCCAGAAAGATTCTTCTGAGCTCCAAGTTTAGAGCATTGAGCAATGCTTATAACTAACTTTCTGGTTAGGACATGGCCAGCTCTTGTACTGTACTCACATCTCATTCCTTTTTTACTAATTTGCTCCTACTGATTGGTTGTACTACTGAAATTGCAGTGAGTCCTGATTGAAGGGTGCTCAGATTCATCCGATACTTTTTCTCTCAGAATTTACCAAACCATCTGACAGACAGATAGAGGTTGTATTTTCATCTAAAGTTGGCACAATGTTGAGTGTTGAGTTTGTCTCCTAACAGGTCAGAGGCTGCTGCAAAGTGAAGGCAACCTTGGGAGCTACAGCATCTTTTACACATCCTTTAAGCACCTCATTTTCTTCCTTCAAGTCTCACTGTACATGATATGTTGTTCTTTCATGGGACAGCTAGATTTAACAAGTAGACCTCATTACTATAGTCTTATCTGGGAAGAATATTAATGCTCTTTGTAGAAGAGGAAGGATACTGAGGGAACCTGGCCTGGGGTGACATTTGGTGGCAGCTGCATAAGCTCTGTCTCTGCCCATCTTGCCTCCTTGCTCTGCCAGCACACATCTTGTTTGCATCCCCTGCTTCTGCAGGTGCCATCTTCCGTGTTGCTCTTGGTTGGATGTGTTGTCTTCATTCACCTCCACCACACTTCTGTCTTGTCAACCAAACACACTGGAAATCTGTATTTCCTGCTGACTGCACTAAGCAAGAAAAGTTTCTTAGTTGTGCTTTTGGGCTTCCTGCTGCTGCCTGCCCTGTAGTGCTTGGGCCGTGGTATCTGAAGCAAGGACTCCTTATACCCTGTATCTTGTGCAGCATCAAGACAAATGTTTTGGATCTTAGCAAATAGTAATATCTGCATAAACTGTAAACATGAACTTAGAGACTAGGAGTGAGGAAGAGATCGTGTAGGGCTTTAATTGAGTCTTCATTAAAGACACAACTAAGATAGTGTGGTAGTTTATTTTCAATTAAGAATTCCTGAAAATGTAGTCAACTTTCCATGAGATAACTACTGCAACATTTTGCGCCTGTTGTTGTGTCGCAGATTGTAATGGTCGTGAACTGGGATTTGTCAAGGAACACTGGATTTTTTTTTAGTGTACTGTTTGCCTTGGCCATCTGTGTGAGCAGATTCAATATGTCTTTCACAGCAGCTCTCCTGTATCCCTTGTTTTTCACCCTAGCACTATCCCCCTTCTGGAAATAAAAAACTGCTGCTGCAGATCACACTGAACTCTAAGGAGTAGGAACAACGAGATCTTGTGGAGATGGATTTTGTATTCAAGACTTTCAGTGCTGTGGCCAGAGGAAATCCAGCAGGCTGACAAATGTGCAGCAGCCTGATTAATTTACCACTGCTGTCTGGATACATGATACACGAACAAAATGGAACAAGGAGATGAACAAAAAGCCCAGCGGTAAATAGGAATTGTTGGTCATATAAAAGATAGGGGTCAAATTGCTGAGAGCGGTAACAAAATGTAAAATTTGAGAGTAGGCCTTTCTGGCAAGCCTAGGTCTGCTTTTAGGGCCGTTTACGGAGTGGTGGCGTGTAATCCTTTGACTTCTAAACCCAGGTGGGCAAGTCATTTTGTCCTGGGCTTAAATGCGCTGACATTCCGCAAAACACTTACATAAATCCTCTTCAGTAAAGCTAAAACCTATGCCTAAAGTTGAGGACATTTGAATGGTTCAGTGGTTAACTCTGGACAGCAGAACAGAACCTCCGAGCCTCACTGTGGGCTGTGTAAACTTTTTTTGGTGGTGCAGCCTGCAGTGGTGTAAACACTCTTTGTTTAGGTATGAACAATTACAGGTGTTCAGGTTCAGCGCACCCTTTAAGCCTGCTTTGTACGAAAGCCCCATGGTGGCAGAATGCATTCCCCACTCAAAAATGGATCTCCTTCTTTTTACCATGGTGACACATACAATGCATACATTTTCTTCCACTGTAGGTAAAATACTTCCATACTGGATTTCTTTGTCTCATTGTTTTTGGTGAATGAGCCTTGGTGATGTTTATGGTGTGACTGTTTTGTTTTTTGAAGTAAAGAGGAGCATTCACTGGGAAGATTATGCTTGAATGTTAGCAAGCCCGTAACTTCTTACAAAGAAAGTGTTACTGCTTTAGATTTTCCTTAATGAGAGGCTTCATATAGCCCTGTTAGCTGTGCTTAGTTATGGCTTGTCCTGACAGGGTAAATCTAGTTTGCACACAAGATGGTGGGGGAAAACAAGTGAAAACCCAAACAAAAAGAAACCAATGAGTTTAGCCATTCTTTATTCACCACACAAATAATGTGCTTTCAGTAGATTGATTTTTGGTCTTAAACCTGTGAATCTTGTATTTCCTTTGTGCATTTTCCTTTATGCTTGTTTGAATGGTATGCCAAACTTGTCATTAAGTGCTGCCTAAGAATGCTATGGTACTTAACCCTACTGTGCTACTGGAACAGCTGTAAATGTTTAACAGAGCACTCATTTAAAGAATTCCTTTATCCAGTCTGAATTTTACTGCATTCCTCCCTGATTCTACATAAAGCAGTGCCATTAAAAATACAAATAAAATGTTTGTTTCATGAAAGCCTTAAACTATGACTCTTAGGTGGTTTGGCACAAACATATATGCAACAATGTTGTACATTCAGATTTCTATTTGACCCCGTGCAAGTTTTGAAGACTGAGTTATATTAACGATTTGGTTACCTCTCTCTTTAAAAGATTTTGGACTACTGTGTTTAATCAAACTGCTCTGAGGATGTTCTCCCTTGTTAGGATGCTGAAATAAGTATGATATTGGCTTGAAACCCCTCATGATGTCTATTGTTATAAAATAGCCCAGTACCACAACTAGCAGTGAAATATGATTAACTTTTATTTCGGGGCAATACTCTTAAGAAAACAGCAGTCTGTGTTTGTCCAGATTGTGACTTTTTAAAGTGAAAGTTTTTTTCTATGTATCATTTTCCCCTAACCAAATGTTAGATGAAGAAGACAAATGAGAATATTAAAGCGTATGAGGCTAAAATGTTGATAATGTAGAAATACCAAGTGTATGCATCTCCTTCACAATACACATCTTTTTTTAATTGTTTGGGAAGGATTTTCCTTCATGTGCAATCAGTAGTTGTGAGTATTAATAGCTGTTGAATTGTATTATTTCTTAATTCTGGGAGGAAATTAGCTGTGCTGTATTGATGTAACTGTTTTTTCTACCAGTCCTTCAGGCTGGCTTAATTAATTAATATTAGATAATATAATTTTTTTTCATTCTCAAAGATCCTGATACTGCTAAAGATTTTAATTAGCTCTCAATTCTTAAAAGTGTATACATACATGCAAGTGTGTTACAGCCTGCATGTATAAACAAATTCATCTTTCAAAGGGGTGTTATTGTTTATTTCAAACACTGGTTGAAAAAATGTGAAAAGAACCAGTAGCTCTGTCATGCCTAGTATTAGGGAAAGCTTATTTGCTACAGATTAGGGTCTTGAAGTTGATCGACTTTAATTTATTTTTTTTAATAAGCACCAATTGTGAGGGTTTGTTTTGTTTTGTTTTTCCCCTGTGAACGAGATATTCAGAAGCTCTTCATCTCACTGGAATCTGTGGTGTCTAATAAGGTGCAGTTTCACAATGTGGGTTTGCACAGTGGAAAAATTAAGAGGCTTCCATTTTTTTCCAGCTGCATGCATGATCACAAAACATGTATGAACTTAATTATCCTTGAGAACTATTACCTACCCGCTTGTGAAAGTGGTTTGAAAGTGCCTAATGGCTTCAAATGTTGGAAAGGAGAAGGCAGGAGAAAAGGAGAGAACAAGGGCAAAAACACCCTTTGCGTGTTTGCAGAATAATTGATGTGAGCGCATAGATCTCCTTTCCTTAAGATACCAGGTGTAGAAGGGGTAGACAAAGAATGGAAAGGGGAAACTAGCAGAGGTCTGGATGAGGAAAGAGCATGTGGTCAGGTAAGTGTGCTGTGGAGCTATAAAGATGTTTTATATGGATGTTGCAAAGGAAGAGAATCATGAGGAAGTTTTGAAGGAAGAACAGATAAATTACAAGAGAAATTGAGTTAAAAAGGTTCCACAAATAGGCAATGTGTGTTGGAAACGTCTTGGAAATGACTGAGTGGTGAGGTAAGGGGACATTGAGGTCAATGCCACAGCAGGAAGTGGGGCAATATATGGCCCCCGTCCAAGGCAGTTCTTTAGTTCTTGCTTAACTTAATGAGCACTGAACTGGACAGCTTATGTGTTGAAAACTGCAGTTGTTCTCAGAGACTTTGCTTTACTAGAGCCATAGGAGGTACCTTCAAGGAGTCTTGAAGGTCCAAGGGACTGCAAAAGATGTGGCTTTGAAAGAAAAGAGTAGAAATTGTAAGCTGATGGAAATGGCTCAGCCAAGCCAAGGAAATAATTTTTCAGAAGTACAGAGAAGTGGTCTAATTAAACAGGGAACTCCTTTTACTTCATGTGTTTCTGATGCCTTGAGATGTAAACCGTTCTAGCAGCCGCTTGAAAAGTTATGGTTTATGTAGACTTTATTTGCATTTATATATATATCCTTTCATCCGTGCACAGTCAATAATATTGTGCTGTATTAAAATTACAATCAGTGGATATCAGTGAAGAGATTTTTTGTTAGATTGCTGTTCCGCACTGTCTTTTATGGAATCCAGTCCTACAATGAAGTTTCTGTTGATATTTTGGTTGACACTGCTGGCATGTTGTTATGCAGTCTTGCTGGACTTTCACTGTTGAAATTGGGGCTTGGGTTGTAATACCAAAATACATTTCCTTTGGTAGTAAATATTTAAAGAGGCCCTTACCATTTCCCTAGCTGCTTGTGCAGTAGTGGCTGTATAGTTGTGTGTGCAGATTGCCTCCAGGAAAGTGGTCTGAGCTGGGAAGGAGGAGGAGAGGGAATTGCAATTTTACTGCTCTGGTTTGCAGCAATACCCCAGAGAGGCACTGGCAGAAACTGATGTGAGGGAGTCAGTTTATGAGCTATAGAGATCTACAGAGGAGGCAGCTCAAGGACCTTTTACATTTTCTGCAGGAGCAAAGTCTATATAACGTGGACCTGTCTCCTTATCTTTCCAAGTCGTGAAGCACTTTTCAAAATGTTACATATTAGTTATCGATTTTTAGTGGTCTTCTCGCTCCTGCTGGTACCCTTGCTGCCTGCTTCGCATGCCATTTTCAGTAAATCTTCACTGGGTAAACGTCAATGTAACAAAAATGAGTAATGTCTCACGTCCCTTTGTCTATTCTTTAATGTCAACAAAATTTATTTGGGGCATTTCTAACAATTTTCACTAAGAGCAATGACAGTAAAAATGCAATTATTTTCCTCATGAACCGTGAAACCAAACTAAATTGTAAAAGTATGAGGGAAGATGATGTGGTATTAGAAGCCAAAGCCTACCGTGTGATTTTGTTTAGAGAAATGCTGGAGGCTTTGAAGTGTCAAATAGATTCCAGTTGTGTAATTTGAGGTTCAAATTGTATTAACATCCATACTTAAAATAAAATAATACCATTTGCTGGCTTGATTCCATTCATCTTCAATAAAAGTGAGTCCATAAATGAACATGACCTTTGTAAATGAAGGTTTCAGGTAGATTTCAGAACCTTAACAGTTACAACTGTGAAAGGAAAAATGCCAGTGTTTTTGTACATCTTGGCTAATGTACTTTTTAGAGCACAAGTATGGTTCATAACCAAGCAGTTCAGTTACCTTTTATCCTTTAATATGCTCCCATGTCTCCTGAACTTCAGTAGCACTATGTGCATGTGTCTGTGGATAGGCTTGCTGTAGTGTGTACCTACTGTACAGTTAACATATACTGCATAAAACCTGGACTTTGAATTGTGATATATGTCTGTGACAAATAGCTTTTGTAAGGCACCTTTTGGAACTTGCTCACCTGCTGTCTCCTAAGTTCTCACTCTCTTGTTGCTTTTATGTTTCTTAAACTCTGCCTAGCTTCCAATTTCTGTATTTTTATTTAAAAAATAATTTACTGCTTTTCTTCCTAGAAAATATGGGCAGAAAGTACATATTGTTGTATGATGTATTACATCAAATTAAAGCTACTGGACTTGAATATGCACCTCAAAATTCACTCTGTTTTATGAACCATCAGGACTGGATTGGGAGCCCTGGAGAAGAAGGAGGGCATTAGAAGAAGCATGTAGAGATAGGGAAGTTTACATTGGTTTATTAATGGACAATTCCAAATCTGCCTACACTAACATGTCAGCAATTCTGCATGCGGAAAAGAAACTTAGAAAACTATTTAGAACCAGGAGAACTATATTTGTAGTTATCATTTGGACGTGCTTATAGCACAGTTCTTTGTACTGCAAACTTTAGCCTTAAATGAGGGAAGCATAATACTAACCCGTGCTGTACAACTCTTAGAGGTTATACAAATATATATGCTCTAAGATGTGATGAAAAAAAAGCAATTGGGGAAGCGACTAGTCACCCAGCTTAATTTAAAGGCAACCACACTTAAAGTGTAGTTTTGACATCTTGGCACATTGCATGATCTGTTGTTAGTTTATTCAGACGTGACAATCCTTGTGGTTCTTTGCCACCTTTTTTTGTTTTGAATGTTTGAAGCAGGTATATTAGGGAGAAACACCATCTTCGCAATGCTAATAATGCCCATAAAAACCTCATTTGCAGCACTGACGAAGTAAAAATCTTGACTTCTCTTGGAGAAAATACCAGTCCTGCCTAGTGTTTGGCTACTTCTTCCATATAGAAAATAGTCCAAGTTGAGTTGATAGTTTAACACAGATTTGTACTACAGAAATCAGATGACTGCCAGCCTCACTAACCAAATGGATTTTAGCAGTGCTTCTACAAAACAAGCAAGCTTCTAGGTAGGCAAGCATTTTAAACATTGTAGCATGAAGTTTTAAAGTATAGGATCCATATAGGTGGTGTTTCTAAATGCTGAATTATACATTTAATTTGACTAAGCACTTCCAATGGAAGCACAGTTTGGGTGGATGTTAGGTTGTGCCTCCAGTTAAGCCTTTGCAGCTGCTTCTGAGCATCTCTGTCTCTAAATGCTATTCCCTCCTTTGGATAAAGATTTTACTTCTTCTGAGTCCCTCCAGTACTTTTAGCAAATATTAGATCAGGTCCCAAGAATCCCAGTGAATCAGCCAAATGCTTTTTTGATCTGGTTCACATCTGGACACCATTCATATCACAGGTGGAAGAGGTGCTTCTGGTTGCCTTTATGAGGGTATTCCCAAACAAATGCAGAAGGCAAGGTGCACTTTTTCTGGGGGAGTAAAGGCAGTCCAGAAGTAAACTGGAAGGCTGTGAGAAGTAATGCTGTTATAAATGGAATTTCATGAAGAGGAACTTAAAAACTGCAAAACCAAAGAGAAATGGACATTTTCCACATATATGTATCCTGTATTTTACAATTTTAGTAGTATATTTTGTGTATTCTGTGTGATTTTAATATCTCTAAATCCAATGTGTATTAAGTGCATTGTGCACCAGTAAAGCAAATGGACATATGCTAGTAGTATTTAACATTTTTTTTTCTTTTTTTTTTAGATCACCTTTTGCTGCTGTCACAGATTACTCAGTAACAAGAAATAATGTCATACAGCTCTGTCTGGAACTGACAACAATAGTACAACAGGTATGAGACCATCTGCTTAGCAATTTATTTTCTCCTAAATCGTAAAAGGCCATTGCCTTCTTCAGACAATTTTGTGTTTATCTATATCACTAACAATTTTAGTATTTAGTGAATGCTTTATAAAAAATTTGCTTCCTGGTTTTATAATACTACTTTGGGTTGTGCTGTGTATATGCCTCTGCGTATCTCAGTAGCAAGATTAACCTTGAGTTCTCTAGCCTAATATCATCACTATATATTTGTGAAATCTACTTGATAATTTGCATATTTAATTTCTTATATTTTGTCTTTGATTTTTAATTGTTGGGTTCAAAAGGTCTGTATGTATTGGAGTTTAGTCATCTGCTCTTTCATACAATTCATATCCTCTAGACACCTGTTAAGATGACACAAGTGCACATGAGGCTAGAATATTTTGTATATATTTTTGTATATCCTACCTTCAAGAAATCCGGAAGTAGGTATTGAGAAGCACTTGCTTAACGGGCTTCATCTGGGAGTCCAATCTAGAGAACCTTCCTCACCCTTCAGTTGTTTCTCTGTGTGTGGTTCAGGTCTGTCCCTATCTTTGCCTGTTGTTCTGCTGAAACGGAAAATTTTCTTTAAATCTTTGTATTTTTATATTGATACCAGTTTATGTGAAAATAACCTAGGAACTTAAAGTAGTTCTGTTCAGTTCAGTGTCATCACTTACCCTCATGCGTGCATTTCTGAGACTAGTCTGCTACTGGTGACTGTGAAGGGCCTTGGTACCATCTTACACCACCAGTTGACCATGCGGTGCAGTGGTGCCCATCATGTGGAGGGAAAAGAGTCCAGAGAGAGTTGCCTCTCCTGGCAGTTCAGCAACAGCAGATGGAAGGGGCCACTGCTATCGAACAGACCTTCAAAGCAGTGTTTTCACTTGGGAAGACGGAGTGTAGAAGAAGGGAGAGAGTGAGCTAGGTAGGAGCACTGAGAAGACTTTTTCTGGTTTTCAGAAATGTCACTCCGAACTGAGAAAAGCTAAACTATTCCTATGGCCTCTCCTCATGACTTTGTATGATGGTACTCTCCCTTTTATAGAAGAAATACATTTTTCTCTGACCCTTTCATAAATGTGTCCAGCTAACTGACTATTAGTTCAGTTTGCCTCCCGTCTGAGTTCGGGAAGAGCAGTATTGCTAGTCTCATGTGTTCATGCTTGGGAAATGAAGGTTTCTCACTTTTCTATATTATTATTAATAATTATAATTTTCCCTCAATTATATGTGGGGTTTTTTGATGTGGAAATGTAGCATGCATGGGTTGTTCACTCCCCACAGGCCACACAGTCCCAAGGGCCGAGGGGCGCCTCACCAGTCCTTCAGCCCCCCGTGCTCCCCACCAGTCTTCTCACCATCACCCTGCCTCAAACTGGGATAGAGGTGCCAGTGGTGGTGGCTGTGGAAGAAGAGCTCAAGCCTTCTTTTTTTTGCCGGCTTTTGCACGATGCATATTTTTTATCTGTTCTCCTGCGGCTTGTTGTGTTAAGCTGTGAGAAGGGGTCAGTACTCTGCGAAAAGGGGGCATAGAGAACATCCCCTCCCCTTGGCCAGGCTGCTCACTTTCCACTGAAGTAGCTGTCCATCACTGTCTATTTTTTTAATTGAGGGGAAGAGCCACCTGGTCCATTTTCGTGTGCCCACTAGTAGTGAGAAGGTGGATAGAATAGCAACCGCTGCAGTGTTTCCCAGGAATTAGCTCAATGTCGGTTCATTTTCTTACGAATTCATCCCTATCCATGATACTGCTAATTCACTACGGTGTAGTTAAATGTTTCTCTGTGTGTATTTTTCAGTGTGAATGAGAGCAAATATTACTATTTAATACCTCTGGAGAAATCTGCACCAAAACTGACATGATTCCCCAATCAGAAAGTAGTTCAGTATATGAATCCATACTTTGAAGTCAAAAGGAGCATTTATGTGCCTAAATTTAAGCATGCTCTGAAATTGAATTGGGCTGTAGTCAGAAGAATGATAATGAAAAATTCCATTACTAGTCCCAAACACATGTGGTTTGATCTCTACTTGAAACAAATGCATTCCAGCATAGCATTTCAAAATGTCTTTGCTGAGCTTTTCTTTTATATGATCACTGAACACAGTGAAACTCCTCATTGTGCTTTCCTAGGGGTGTAAATTGAATGTTTCAGTATCACCTTATCAGGTGTTTTTTCTGTCTGAGAATGCATTTTGTTTTGTATGCAAAGTACTTGATAATACTTCACTAACTCACAGTAATTTGTAATTTAGTTAAATTTTTGTTGTTTGTTTGTGAAAGACCTACAGAAGACAATGTTACAATTGGTCTTGTAACAGTAGCTAACAATAGATTTTCATAAAGCTTAATGGTTTATTAAAAAACAGTCTACACTTTCTTATAACTTTAACTTTTTTTTTAAGACATTAATTCAATTTAAAAATAGAACTCCAGCTTTTACCTCAGTAACTGAGCACTGGCAAGACCGAAAACTAGGGGGTTATTTTTTGGTTAAGTTACAGACAACGTTCAGATTTATTATTCAAAAAAATGATTCTTTAGTCAAGATGGAGGATAAAAAGCTAAAATTAAGCTGGCTTCTTGAATTATTTGCATGTTTTGAGGCTAATAGTAATGTCAGTGTTTCTTCATAGAATTAAGAGTTCTTGGGTTCCCTCCCCCAATTATCAATGCTAAATGGATAACGAGGAAACGAAATGACCGAATTACTGCTCTTTAAGTATGAAGCCTAAGAAAATCTACTGGTTGTCTCTGCTTTAACCTTTAAATAATTAGAAAAGTTGGAGTTATAATACCTACTTATACACAGGCTTTGGAATAAAATGCAGATGGCACATACTTCGTTTTAACCATTTCATTTTCTATGTGTGTTGCACATTGCCCAGGACCCAACCCAGTGTGCAGTGGATATTTGCCAGTGGAATCAGGTCCCCCAGAGCACTGGAAGTTATTATTGTAACCTACTTTGCATTCACACTAATCATTTGCTTCTATGCAGCTGTTTTATTTTGGCTTAAGGATTTTTTTCTCCCCCTTAGGACTTTAGGATATTGTTTCATAGGAACTTCCTGCAGGTTTTCACTCTTGATAGCATCCTCCTTGCTGGTGGCTTGTTTAATTCAGGGCTTGCATTCTTGTTTCATTTTTATGATCAACTCTTCCCTGGCAGCAGAACACTGGAGGAAATAAAAAAAAAAAAAAGGATTTAAATAACAAACAAAGCCAGAAGACTGTCGTGATTTTTGCTACTATTCCTTTGCATTCTCTGCCTTTCTCTCCTACACCTCTCCATAGGAGCATCCCACAGGAATTGGAGGCTGAGCATTATCTGTACTCCCTGTTTACACTGCAATAAGTAAAAAAGGCCTGTTCCTTCTTAATGGAACAAGACAGGTGTTAAAGGGATGTAGGTGTACAGGTTGAGGGGA
>WKFP01015219.1:514408-529672 GCA_011057875.1 Pterocles orientalis
AAAAAAAAAAAAAAAAAAAGGATTTAAATAACAAAGCCAGAAGACTGTCGTGATTTTTGCTACTATTCCTTTGCATTCTCTGCCTTTCTCTCCTACACCTCTCCATAGGAGCATCCCACAGGAATTGGAGGCTGAGCATTATCTGTACTCCCTGTTTACACTGCAATAAGTAAAAAAGGCCTGTTCCTTCTTAATGGAACAAGACAGGTGTTAAAGGGATGTAGGTGTACAGGTTGAGGGGAACGTGTGTGAGATTGTTTTGGGTTGTGCTTTTTTCCCTTTTGGTTCATTCATGAATTTAGGTTTGCGTCAGCAGAAGTGTTCCGATCCCAAATGCATTACGGAAGAATGTGAGTGACTCCTTGTATTTATGGTGTTCATTAAAGTCTTGCTGGTGACTTCAATAGTTGGGTCCTCAGCTTCAGAGCGTGCCAGGAACTGGTCCTCTTAAGTGTGCTTGCTTTGTTTTAGAAAGGTACCAGTAGCTACAATGATAACTGTAAGCAGTACAGGATTTATTGCTTTCTTAGGCGATCTAGGTAGCTTTTATTATCATTCTCAATACCCTTATTCCTCAGGAGCCCATTAAGGTTTCACTGGAGAAGCTTTCTTCTTTAGAATTAAAACACTGGAAATTGTGGGAATATCTGAAAAGTCTGATTTTATATTGACTTTGTAAGTTATCAGACATTTAAAGAAAACTTTACTGCTGAACACCATAGTTCTTATTGTTGCTTTTTAGCAGTGATCTTTGGCAGTGATCATTAGCAGCATTCGCCAGGTTTCTTACTTTCCTTAATCAGCTTTTGCAATGATTTGCTGTGTTTATTTAGTTTTAAAACCACTGATGTTTATCTCGCAGCTTTAATGTCTTGTGGGATTTACTTAGCAAGATGTTCCAGTAGAAGCATAGCTGTAGGCCAGCAAATACTTCTTTATAAAAGCTGCACTGCAATTAATTCTCTGCCTAAACACCTTTTCAAAGAGGGACTGTGTGGTGGAAGCAATTCTGCGTAATGGGGTGTTTTGCCAATCGATGGGGTTGCCACAAAGGACACAGGCACCAAATTGAGGAAGTAAGCTTATTTTTACTCATGTTTAAAGTGATATAATAATGAGAAAAATACTACAGTGAAAATAAATTAAAGCAAGATAAGGTAAAGCAGCAAAGTAATAAGCGAACTACTATAGCAAGCACAAAGTAAGGTAATGCACCTGATCATTACTACATAGAGTTAGCGATAGTGAGTAAGAAAGATACATCACCAATTGCCCTATGTTACCATCATCCAGATCCACAGTAGCTGGGGAGCTCAGTTGCAGGGAAGATTTAGAGAACCCTTCCCGGCAATCGGGACATCTCTATACAGTGCATCCTCTGTATAGATGAGGCTTCCAAATTTCCCTGCAAACATTCCCCGCTTTTATACAATTGAATAAACATCTTTCTATCTTCAACTGCGAAAAAATCTGGCGTGGTTTTCTCCTTGTTAACTTCTGTCTTGAGCCTGGCTGGGGCAGGAGTGGGGAAATGACAAGAACAAAAGAATCTATTAATCTTGATTCTGTATCTCTCAACAAAGCTTGTCATGACTTGCCACATTCCTTTGCCGTCTGTGGCGATAGGGCACATCCGTGCTTCATTCTGGCTACCGTTACACAGTTAGTATCTTTCTGCTGATCTGGCTTTCACTGTTGTCACAGAACATACTTCTGACATTGTTTGTCTCACAGCTGTGTTTGGAGGTAAAGTCAGATTTCGGATGACACAAGGTGAGAATCTGAGCAATGCAATTTGGAAGGTGGTGGCTAGGGTGGAAGATAGCTGGGAAAGACCAGGACAACCATCCGTAAATACTGTGTCTGGACATATAGGTGCTGCGAATTTTGAGCTAAAAGCCCTCATACACCTTGTGCACTGCCTCAGCTGAGTTATTTGGAGCTTGTTGTCTATTTAAAGATGTTTGAGATTCAAAAAAGTAAGAGTCCATATACTCCATGCCCTGATGGACTCACTTCCCATGATAGAGGGATAATCTTTATTGGGCTTCTAGCCATTGCTATCTTTTAGATAAAGTGTAATGAGTAATGCACTATTTTTGTACAACATTGCTTTTTTTGTAATCGAATGGCTGTAACTTACGTCATGAATGTTTCAAATGTTAAGTCTGCACTAAGTGCAGGCTTGTTTTCCAGTTTAAAGCATAAAAAGGGAATTTACTTTCTTAGCCTCCCACCTCAACTCAATATCCAAATGCAATAATATAAAATGGTTGTATTCATTTTGTTAGGATAGTATCAAATGTGAACAGAGAAAAAATAATTAATATCCTTAGTTCTATTGTTGCAAAGTATCTGTCATATAATAACTTCTATCACAATTCCTCATTTTTGTTTTTAAGTCCTAGTTATTAAGGACTTTAAGAACTTGCTAAATCTAGCTTAAAATTTTTGAATTTTAGGTCAAACCAAGTAGCTAATTATCTCGGGTACCTTTAGTTTAGTGGTGTGAATGTTTGGTTCCTCATTAAAGTTGCTTTGCGCTTCCGGATTGTTGGGAATTTCAAAGTAACATGTGGAAACAGGTATGCATTAAATTTTGAAGTTTTAAATTTTATTTTTCAATATTATTCATTCCGCTTCAACTTTGTTATCAAATGCTTGCAGGAAAATCTTTGTTAGCTTGCTGTGGTAATAATCCCCTCCCTCCTCCCTTTTTTAAATAAAAAATATTTCATAGTGGGGGGTCCACATTCCTGGAATTTTAAATATATGTATGCATAGTACACTCTTTATACAAAATGCCCTGTTTCTGGTAAGTGTACAAGTAGGGTGGTAGTTGTACAAGTCAATAGCTAAATAGATGTGAAAACTTAAAACAGAACAAAAAAAACCCCTCTTGAAAACAATACCCAGGTAATATCTGCCTGTAGTAGATGGAATCCAAATGGTATTCATATCAGAGTGTTCTAACTCATTGCAAGTAACAGTGACAGAAATTTAGACTCACCTTCTATCCTTCAAGTGCTGCTCTTATTCAAGTTCTGTTGCATAAGGTTCAAAACAGTGTTCGGAAGTAGCGGTGTTTCAGGATACATGTTATCCTGTGCAGTTGTTTCTTTACGTTGAGAAGTCAACGTATGATATGTATGGTAAAAAAGATTTTAAAGGATTGTTGGAAATATGAAACTTTTTTGTTTACAAGAAGCTAAATAAAGGTAGTTTCAATTTGTGCTCTTTAGCGATGTTTTTCTCTTTTTCATGGTAAGAGTAACTTATTTCTCTATAGCACATTTTTATGGAAAATTTCAGATGTAACTTAATGTAATGTAAAAAGTGCCTAAGGTGCTTAACATTGATCCCTTTCTTCTGATTCTGGTAGTTTATTCCTGCTATTTTATGATACTTTTTTTTCCCCTGGAAATGCCATACTTGTGTATATTGTTGTCTTTTGATTCAAGTTTTGGAATCCTTTTTGAAACAGGATTAAGCACAGAATAGCTCAAAGGTTAAAACATCAGTAATAGTCTGTAGGGAATAATGAACCACTACTAGAAATAATTTGTTGCCTCATTAGTTGGCATTGAGATATATGCTTTAAAGAGTATTTTTTTTTCCCTAAACTTGTGTAGTCTGTGATGTGACATTTTCAAAGTAGCTTATGAAGCCACTGCATGCTTTAATAAAAATCCACTCTGTGAAGTCCTGGGAAGTTGTTAGCTGTGGGGTTTTTTTCCATTCTTAGAGAAAGTAGTTTATTTTCCTCGTGGATGGAAGAAAAACAAACAAACAAACAAACAATCCCCCCCAAAACCCAAGAAGTTTGCTAAGTACATAAGAAGTTTAGTGGCCAGAAAGCAAGAATGGGCTGCTGCTTGCTTGGCTTTTTGATTTGATTGTTTTTTTCCAGATTAATGACTGACAGCCTCTGAATATGGGGGAAAATTAAACACAAAGCAGAGTAATTTGTTGAAAAAAAGAGTGATCTTTTTGATAGGGCATATGCTGATAAATCAATGAAATTGTTAAATTTTTCCAAGAAAAGGAACCTGAATGGGTCAAAGGTGATTGATGGTAAAAGAATTAGGTACTCTTGAGTTAATTCATGGACTCATAGAAGCACTTGCAGAAAGTAGCAGAAAATTGGTGGAATCTGAGATAAAGTGTAGACAGAGGGGATAAATGTAGTTTAGTATCTGGTATGTTTCCTTTAAATAAAACCTTTTTTTCTTAGACTGATTGTTGTGGGCACTGTCAGCGTGTGTTGAGTGGCATCACCATGCTTCCTGTGTAATTCATTATAAATGCTAGATTTAATCATTAGTGATGATGGATTAAAATTATGTTAGTCATGTCAGTAGAAGTGAAGACTGGGACTGCGTTTCTTTCACTTTGGAAACTGGTTTCCCTTTCCACAGACAGTAAAGACTCTGTTACCAAGTGTATCAAAGCAAGATTTCAATTCAGTGTAGTGAATTACAGAAAATTTGTGTTGCTAGGTAGATAGTACTAGACTTGTGCATGAAAAAGTGTAGGGTCAATCTTTATTTCAGGAATATAATGTGAAGTACATGTGTCTTTGCTTAAATCAATTAAAAATACATCAAGAATTTCAGGTGATCCAATGTGAAATATTCAAGTCGTAGCTGAGACTGAAATGCCATCTACCTAAATATCATTACTTTTTCTCAAGTTCGACTAATTGTATTTCCTCTGTTGTCAGAATAACCACCTAGGCACTATATGAAACAAGAAACAGTTTGCTGCAATTGTGTTTTATAAACCAGAATTCTTTTTCATGGCAGTGTTAGAGGAAAAGCAGAAGTGAAAAATTAAAAATTATTTACATCTAAATGTCTTGGAACTGACATGGAAAACTTAAGAACTGCACAACACATTGTGCTACAAACTATTTTGCATGTCAGTAATAAAATTAAATGCATGATGCTTATTTTTCTAAATTAGAGGTGTGGAAAGAAGGGTGTTTTGAGGTTTTTTTTTTCCTTTGGATGGAACATTTTTGCCTCATTGCCAACCTCTTATCCGATGATAGTTTTAGTGGATTTTATTTTTGCCTGCTGAGAATGTCACTGCATAGAGAAATCACCCTACGAGCTGAAATTCAATTTAGACCATGTAAGCGCTTAGATTCTAGCAAGATATATGCGCAAGTATCAATGTGATTTTAGTCAGTGCTAAAATACTTGCTGCTATGGTTTCTGACCTAATGGTATACCATCTCATTTCAGAAACAGTGCAGCTGGAAGAAGTGTTACGCTCTGTATGCAAAGTAAGAACGAATATGTGACCAGATCCCAAAGGAAAGCAAGATGATGTCTTTTACAGAAAGGAGGGTAGAAATAATTGGAAATAGAAAATTACTTCAGAAAATAGAAGAGAAGAGCTTAGTGTACACATTGCATCTCTCCTAATCCAACAAGCAATTTTTCCCAGTAACTGCTTGATCTGTGGGTGATTTATATAAGTTGTATTAAATTTTTACATTAAATATTCTGTTACTATGGTGATAGGTGCCACTCCACGCAGATTGTTTAAATAAAATTAAGGCAATTCTTTGTACTCAGTAAACTGGGTAACTGCTATTAGTTTGTACACAAGGGTTATGAACTTTCAGAACTGCAAGTTCATTAAATATTCAGGCAAAGGCTCTAGACTTTTAGAAGCATTTGTGTAGGTTGCATAGGACATGTCCTTTTATGTAGCATTTATTTAATAGCTTGCATTATGTTTTTTACAATAGAGATTTTTTTCCTCTTCCCTTAGTATCCTAAGTGGCGTGTGCTCACCATTCTTTTTTCCCCTGTCTATGTCAGTTCTTACGCATGTTTTTGATGGGGGAGGACAGAGTGGGATGCTGCAGATATAGATGAGCTCTCGCTTCAGTGAGAAGGGCCGGGGAGTAATAATAGAGTGAGGATGCCCACACCACCCAAGCCACAGAAGGCAAAGGCAGGGAGTGGGAGAATGAAGAACCACCCACTCTAGGAGATCAGGTTCAAGACCTGATCTAAGGAGCTTGAAGGTGCAGAAGTCCATGGGACCTGATGAGATGAAGTTGCTAAGCTACTATTCATGCTATTTGAGAAGTCGTGGCAGTCTGGTGAAGTTGCCACTGACTGGAAAAGGGAAAACATAACCCCAATTTTTAAAAAGGGAAATAAGGAAGACCTGGGGAACTATAGGACAATCAGTTTCACCTCTTTGCCTGGCAAGACCACAGAGCAGATCCTCCTGGAGACTATGCTAAGGCACATTAAAAATAAGGAGGTAATTGTTGACAAACCAGCATGGCTTCAATAAAGGAAAATCATGTCTGTCAAATTTGGTGGCCTTCTACGATGGGGTTACAGCATTGGTGGATAAGGGAAGAGCAACTGACATGATCTGCCTGGATTTGTGCAAAGCCTTTGACGCTGTCCTGCATGACATCCTTGTCTCTAAATCAGAAAGACATGGATTTGACAGCTGGACCACTCAGTGGATAAGGAATTGGCTGGATGGTCACACTCAGAGAGTTGCTGTCAACAGTTTGATGTCCAAGTGGAGACCAGTGATGAGTGGCGTTCCTCAGGGGTCAGTACTGGGACCAGTGTTGTTTAGCATCTTTGTCAGAGACATGGACAGTGGGATCAAGTGCACCCTCAGCAAGTTTGCTGATGACACCAAGCTGGCGTGGTGCAGTCAACATGCTGGAGGGAAGGGATGCCATCCAGAGGGACCTGGGCAGGCTTGAGAAGTGGGCCTGTGCAAACCTCATGAAGTTCAACAAAGCCAACTGCAAGGTCCTGTGTGGGTTGGAGCAACTGAAAGCAGAAATACAGGTTGGGAAGAGAATGGATTGAGTGCATTCCTGAGGAGAAGGACTTGGGGGTGTTGGTAGATGAGAATTTGAACATGAGCCGGCAGTGTGCTCTTGCGGCCCAGAAGGCCAACTGTATCCTGGGCTGCATCAAAAGCAGCGTGACCAGCAGGTCGAGGGAGGTGATTCTTCCCCTCGACTCTGCTCCACCTGGAGTACTGCGTCCAGCTCTGGGGCCCTCAACATGAGAAGGACATGGACTTGTTGGAGTGAGTCCAGAGGAGAGCCACAAAGATGGTCAGAGGGCTGAAGCACCTCCCATATGAGGACAGGCTGAAAGAGTTGGGGTTGTTCAGCCTGGAGAAGAGAAGGCTCTGGGGAGACCTTACAGCAGCCTTCCAGTACTTACAGGGAGCCTACAGGAGAGATGGGGAGGGACTCTTTATTAAGGAGTGTAGCAATAGGACAAAGGGTAATGATTTTAAGCTGAAAAAGAGAATATTTAGATTAGATATTAGGAAGAAATATTTTATTGTGGGGGTTGTGAGGCACTGGAACAGGTTGCCCAGAGAAGCTGTGGATGCCCCATCCCTGGATGAGGCTTTGGGCAACCTGCTCTAGTGGAGGGTGTCCCTGCCCATGGCAGGGGGGCTGGAACTTGATGATCTTTAAGGTCCTTTCCAGCCCAAACCTTTCTATGATTCTAGGTGTCAGGAAACTGCAGAGATTGAATAATTGTACCATAACTGGGGAAAAAAGCAAGTATTTCTGAATGGCAGTGGGAAGAAAATCGACAGGATTTGTGTGGGAAGTGAAGAGGAGTTTTAAATGGCACCCAGGTTGTGAGCCTGTGGGACATAAGGTGGTGGAGCTGTTGACAGAGATAGCGAAAAAAGGGGGAAGCAGGGAGGGTTTTGGGAAGAAACATGATTTCAGCCTTTCAGCATACTGTGTTAGGGCTGGTGGCAAATATCCAGGAGGAGATTCTGAGCTGCGAATGTGAACAGAAGGGACAAGAGATCTGTGACTCATCTGCACAGAGATGATAATTAAAGCAGCATGGTTTTAGGAGGCTGCTGAGCAACAGGGAAGAGGTTGAAGAAAAGGGGAGAGCTGAGGATAGACCTCCCTGGGACTGTAGCAGTTGGAAGAAGGAGGAACAGACATGATGGGAGACTCTTTTGGAGCAGCTCAGTGGGAAGAAATTCAGGGAAAGCACGTATTCTGGGAAATCCACTTAGAAATGCAGACAATGTCTGTATAATTTTATATATGACTGTATAATTTTATATATGTCTGTATAATTTTATATAATCTGTATAATTTTAAAAAATCACTTTGTATGGCAACAGCCAAGGATTACCTATGTAAGCACTGCGTTATGGCATAGCTTAAGAGCAGCTTGCTGTTGCGTTTTAGGTAGTGAGACAGGAAAAATGTATTTCCTCTTCTTTCTCTGTTCCAAACATTTGTAATTATCAGTGTCACTAAGGCCCACACCTTTAGTATCCAAAGTCCTGCTTAGACCTCTTAAAATCAAAGATGTGGTGAAGCACCGGAGGAAACCTCTTCCTGTATCATGCTCTTAATTTTTTGCCTGTTGCCAGAAGAGAACATTGCCTGCTTACCAGCTTCGGAGGCTTTGGAGGTATTAAAGAGTTTTTTGTTCCTTGTTTTTGTGAAGGGGGAGTGGAGAGGAGGAGGTTGAACAGATCTGTATATCTGCCAGTTTGGATTTTTTTATTGCAATAATTACCTGGAGACAAGATCACAGCCTGAGCAGAGTTCCTTAATATTCTTCAATTTGCTAATTGTTATGCTCTACAGAACACAACATTTTGCCATAGTCTGTATTATATTGATCAATTTTATTGTTTCAAAGCTGTCATTGTTTTAATCCTGCCATCAGCTATATTAGATATATTTTTCATGCATTTTCTAAGTAGTGAAAGGCTAAATTGACTCAATTTATCTTATCCTTGTACCTGTTTGGAAATTATGTACCACTGTCTTGGTCTGAGAAGAGTGAAGAAGGGTACTAATAAATTAAGGTACTATGAAAGCTCTGAAACTTTTGCCTTCTTCATGTGTTGGCAAAGCTTTACACTCTGTTGTCATTGTCGTTGAGAACTTTTGTGAGAACTTTCAGTGATGACTCCAGCAAACCTCAGTCTTGTGGCTCTCTTGCCATAGCTGAATTGGGCAGAATTCAACCCAAAGGAGCCTTTCTAGAGCCAATGCCATGAATTCTCTAGAGCTAGTGACAGTTGAACAGGCTCAGAGCGGGCTCCTTGAAGCCAGAACAACTTATTTTTGATGGTGTGGTGCTGAGGCTGACGGGAGTGGGAGTTATGATCTAAGCATTCTCGATTTAATTATTTTTTGTTGTTGCTAAGTAGCAAGACTGACAGACCGTCTGTTTGATATATACTGGTATGAGAGGACTCCGAGTTTTAATCAATTTGAGAAGCAAAGGAATTTAATGAATGTCTCGGCTTAATTGCAACCAATGGCTACACTGCTTAAGAGAGATTTTATACCAAAGGTTTGGCAATGCATGAGAGTCTGAACCCTCTTTTAGCAATCATGTAGTTCATTATTTTTGTTACAGATAGAGGACTGGATTTACATAGTTTAGAACATTTTTCATGACTTCAAAATAATGATGACGTCAATTCTATCCAACATCTGTTTTTAAGCAGTACATAAAATCTAGCTGTTGCCCTCTTAAAACTAGACGTGGAAAATGTGTGGGATTGCGCCTGAAAGATGCATTTCCCAGACAATTTCACTACCGCTTTTAAAATTGTGTTCCTAGTCTTGCCTGCGTTATATCAGCAAAACACTGGTAAAAAAAGTGCAATATATGCAAACACACACATGTAAATTACCTTCATGTAAATTCAGTTAGACTGCAGAGGAAAACAAATGAAAAAAACAATGAAGAAACTCCAGCAGAAGCAGCTTGAAAGCTGCCTGGAGAATGAGCGCTCTCTTATTGGCAAGCTCTTGTTCTTTGCAAGTTTCTGCAGTTGACTACCTCTGTAGCACCACACAGTCTGCTTTTGAGAAATGCTGCTATCATATGGATTCACAAAAGCCATTTTTGGGCTCACGTGTTACCTGAGAATCTGGAGATCTGGCTTTTGTTCTTGACAGTCGTGTAACCTGCTTCTGTATCAGTTCCGCCCAGGAAATATCCTTGCCTCGGAGGAAAAAATAAATTAGAATGACTAATTAGAATGCTTCGGCAGGGGGATTTCCTGCTCCGGCAGGGGGATTGGACTAGATGATCTTTCGAGGTCCCTTCCAATCCCTAACATTCTGTGATTCTGTGGTTCTGTGAAATACACGTGAGCAACTAAGGCATTCTGCTGAACAAGAAAATACAGCGAGAGAAGTCTATGCCCTCTCTTGAACACTCTGATCTAAGGATTATTAGAACTGCTGAAATGTTGCTGATTTGTCCCTGAAAGAACTAATAAGCATATTTCTGCAATTCTCCCTTTTTGTGTTCCTAAATTATTTGTATGTATGTATTTTATTTTCTGAGCTAGCATAATATTATTCTGAAGTTAAGTCATGGAGCTGACAGGAACTTAAGACTGCCAAGAAGAGCACAGTGCAGCAGCTGCCTAGACTATGTAGCAAAACCACTAATAATAACAGTAGTAGTAGTAATAATGATGGTATGCTTCGGGATTTATAGCCTGCAAGTATCAAGAGGAGAAGTGTTTGACAGGTAATTGCAGTAGGTAATCCTGACAGGTTGCCGACTTGGACTTGTAAACCAGATCATATATATGCAAAAATAGAAGTGTTTTCTGCTGAGTGTTATCCCATAGTTACAGTACTGGAGAACAGCATGAACACTGTTTCCCTTGGGATATATATACGATCAGTAGGATGAGTTGGGAGGTCTTCTACGTCTCAGTACTTCACAGTTTGAGTTGAGAATTAATCAACTAGGGTGCAAAGAAAAGGACTAAAGAATAAGAAAAGTGCTGGTGTATTTAGCTGACCCCATTCCCTACTTCTGTGACGTACTAAGACAAATGTTTAAAAAGAGGGCAGTAATAATGAGGGGAGAAGAAAATAAAACAGAAAAATAAAGCATCGTAAACATTGCTTTTGAAAAATAAAATCCACAAATATTTTTATTTTATGTGTTGCCGCATATGTGAATTGTTCTAGCAATGTCTGGGGCCGGATGGGGTGAGAGGTGTACGTTTTGCAGCATTGTCACCAGTCAGTGCTGTCTTACTCAGTGGATTTAAGTGTCTTTAGTAATTATTACTTACGACATTATGGTAGGATCTTTGCAGATTAGACTTGTAATTTCTGTAGAAATAATGCAGAATTGTGGTCATGAAGGTCAGAAGTTCTGGAAAAAATATAACTGATGCCTCTCAGTTGCAGAGCGTAGGTCTTGCTCATTTTAAAAATAGGTTTTAAAATTATACTGGGATTGAAAGTGCAGAAGAATCCTCTTCCTGATTGTTGTGGTTTGTTCTTCCTCTTCCTATCTTCCTCCCTTACTGCACTTTTTTTCTTTTTCTTCCAGTTTTGGACCTCATGTTTCCCTTTGTATTAGGATCTTAAGCCTATGAGGCAAAGCTGGACAGTGTGTCCATGAGGATCTGATACTAGTAGTTAAGTTGTTCCATCATATTCCCCTTTTATTTCTCTTTCTTTGAGGATGATACTGTCCCATTTTCCTCTCTGAAACTGATAATGGCAAATATTTGACTACATCTTCAGGAAGTATAAATTATCACAGAAGTGCTTTTATTGCTTTATTAGTAATCTGTGTTATTAATCTTTTAGGAAATAATACGCATTTAGAAGATAACCTTATGCTGTTTCAGCTGAAGTTTTGTTTGTTTGGTTAGATGAAGATCACATAGCCTAGCTTTAGGTATAGTTTATCAGTGAATATATGTGTGAAGTTCAGAGATTAAACAAGTAGAAGTAAAATATCTTCTCTGTGATATATCTGTGTATTTCAGTTCGGAGGTAATCACAGCATTGTTTCACTGAGTAGCAAATTGTTAGCTTGTGTAGGAGTAAAGTTCGGTTACAGATTTTTTGTGTGTTTCTGCTTTTCTAAAGTAAAAAATAGATGATGTTAAACTTGCGTATGATCTGCTTCTTACCTTAATTGCAATGTTTTGGTACTGTGGTTACGCAGATATTTAAAAAGATCTTGCAGGAGCAAGATATGGGCTTGTAGTCTAGGTACGGAAAAAAAAAGATGTTCTCCAGCTGTGGGTGGTATGCTGTTAAGAATACAAATTTATTTCTAATTGCATAGTTAGTTACTCTTTTTATAGTTTGCAAGTGCTTTAAGCCCTTTTAGTTGAAATGAAATGGGTATGAAGAAGCAATATTGTAAATGGTAAAGGCCCCCAGTAATAAGCTTTCAGCTTATCATTCTACCTAAGGGATGCTTGAAGAGGGTGAGCAAGTTATCCTCAGCACTTACTTAAAGCACAAAGCATTGGAGTGACTTAAAAGATCTAAGGGGAAATAAACTGTTCACTATGAAAGAAAGTGACATGTAGGTTTTGCTCTTGGGATCATTCATAAGCTGTCTCTGCCCTTGTCTCCAGGGATGACTGCAGGAAGTTAAAACAAGCTTGCTAACGATGCAAGGATCAGCTTGGTGACCTTTTCTAGGTTTCCTTGGATCCTAGATTTCAGGGCTGCTCTGGGCTATGCCAGCATGGACCTTTCCATTCCTGCACATTTCCCTGAGTTCATGCTTGGATTATGTTTAGTTGGATGTCATTCATGTATGGAAAAATTATAATTTGGATTTTTATTTTTTTTTACCTAAGCATTGCATTTGCTCTTCTCCAGTGTTTCTGTCTTTTATGGTTTACTGAGCTGTTAATTTTTCTCTTGCCTGAATATTTAGACGTAGCATAAACAATTAGCTGTCTGCTATGTGATGAACTCATATGGAGATTCCTCTTCCCAGCCCCTGGATTTGTAGGGAATTATGTGTTGAGGAGAGAATTTAAGGGTGAGGCCAACTGCCCCTATATATAGACTGGATGTCTGAGACGTTTTCTGCTTGCTTTACTGTCTTCCTTAGATTCAGAATGATTTTTTTTTTATATACTCTTGATTTGTCAGGAATAAGCATATTTCTTTAGCTTCCTCCTTCCTGATTGTGAGGAAAAGTTTCAAGGATGTAGCAGTGCTTCTCTGTTATTCACTGGTTTCTTGGTTGTAATAAATCTCTCCAGCATTTAAGAACCCAGAATTCTTCTTCCCCTAGTAGTGAGACTTCTCAAACAGTATCAACTTTAAGTTGAATGTTTAAAGTCATAGTAAACTCTTCCTATTACCAGTTAAATAATTATGTCTGCTTAAAAGCATTTCCTTTTTTTTTCCAATAAAACAATCCCTTCCTGCTATTTTTGCAATGTTATTTATAACAAACCATGCAGAACATAGATGCAACCAGACCAAAAATGTTACATGCCCTCCCAAACATAACAATGAAATGTGTGTTTTACAACTAAGATTGCAAATATTTCATTGATGTCTGCACATAATTAAAGGTGTTAGATTTTCTTTCCGGCTGTACTTACTGGCAAATGTTTCCTGAATGCCAACAGCTGTTATGAGGAACGCACTCCCTAATGAACCTGCTGCTTCTGCATAGGTTTCTTTATTTAAAGCTTAAGAACACATTGGCTTTTCTTGCTTGAGTAATGCTAGAAGCGTTTCATGGATTAAAAGTACATTTTTTAAAACAGTTGAGTTATAATAAAGTTGTTTTTCTAACAGGACAAACTGATTTAAAAAATGAGACTTAAAACATGAAAACTTAATCACGTTTTTCATGTGGCTTATTAGATACGGTATGAAGCACCCATTCTAAACAGAGCTCGCACCGATTGCCATAAAGCTACAGCATCGGGTGAACTTAGAAAAAAGTGGTTCTTTCACCAATGCTGGTTGGATTTCATGTGCTTTCTGCCTTACTCATTCCATTTCTCTATATCCACTGAAATTACCTGTCTCAAGGAAGGAAGCAACAAGAACTAGTGAATGGATATAAATGTTTATCAGTATTTCCTTTCTGTGGTGGCTCTACACTTTCGTTGCATGAATCTTTCTGTTCTGTTTGAGACTTTGAAATCTTTAGTTTAGTCCTAAAGACTTTTTAGTTCAGTTTAAGTCTTTTTAAGGATAAATAGAGGAAGGATGAATGATTGGATCAGTTTAACCTGTCTTCTGCTTTACTTTTTCAGGATTGCACGGTATATGAAACAGAGAATAAAATTCTTCATGTGGTAAGTAGTGCTTGAATTTCTATTAATAAATATTTTTGTATAAGACCACATAGAATTATACATCTGTGTAATTTGTCCTTTTTCTATTCAGTGCCAGTGTGATCATGAACTAGTCTGAGTATGACTGGGGCAATGTATGGAACTACTTGTGAATAGGTAATAATGTTACAGAAGCTGAACCTGGCTTATGAGAAGCCAGGAACTCTGCAAGGGTTTTTGTGGCTCAGGCCCATCTGTTGTTTGTAAACTATGGTCAGAAGAATGATTTTTAAAAATTGACTTTTTTTTTTCTAGAGAGCTGGTTGTTAGGCTTCTATGAAATCGTGTTAAGTTAGTGATACAGCTTCATTTATACAGCTTTATTCCTCATAGGAGCATGGAGCTAGCCTAGTGATAGGAAAATTAACGTAATTCTTTCCTTTTGAACTCTCAGCATAAATTACATGGGTTGTTCCCAGAAACTGCAGTTCTGTTGGTAATAAATAAAGCAGATAAAAGTCACCAGGGCATTGGAACAAAGGATGAGTTTGAAAGGCTGGTGGTATTCTGGTGGATGGGGAGTCAAAAGCTTGAGTAAACTTTGTGTGAAAAACTGCACCTGTTTTAGATGTGAAATTTGGGTTTATGTTGTGGCTGTAGTTTACTGAGTATTAAGTTAACCCAGAGCTTGTTTCTAAAAGTTAGATACAACGATATGCTTCCTAAGGGTGAGTAACAAATTGGTTTAATTTGTTAACTGTATTTCATATTTAGGCTGGTTTTGGTATCTTACTTTTCCCATTACCAGAGCTTAAGCAAGAAAACACTTCCTTTTTTTTTTATTTTAAAAGGTGAACTTCCCAGTAAATTTTGCTATACTTTTTTTTTTTTTTCCAGTGATCACATATTAAATGCTTGGCAAGCTGAATTCTATAAACTTTTGATGCATCAATTTCACAGTGATGTGGAATAAAAAGTCTCCTTGTATTTTTAAGTTTCACTGACATTTTTCCCCTGTGGGACACAAAAAATTAGCAATTTTAGTGAGGCTGACTTCATGATCTTTGCGAGTATTTAAGTATTGAAGTTTTTAACTGATAATCTTGGCAAAAGTTGAAGTGCTGTAAGTTTGACATAATTATATATATAGCCTAA